>JAJONR010003046.1:0-62230 GCA_029582245.1 Solanum etuberosum | reverse complement strand
AAACTCTTTTCATTGCCATCCAATGAGTTTGATTGAGATTACTCGTGAACCGACTCAATTCATTAATAGCACATGCTATATCTGATCGCGCACACTTCGTGATATACATCATACTTCCCAATACTCTAGCACAATCCAATTGTGAGTCACTTTCGTCTTCACTCTTTTGAAATGCAAAGCTCACATTTATTGGAGACTTGACAATATCAAATCTAAATATTTGAACTAGTCAAGTACCTTTTCAATGCAATGAGACCGTGACAATGCTAAACATTATGGAGTTCTAAGGATTCTTATACCTAAGATCGCATCAGCAACTCCAAGATTTTTCATATCAAACTTGCTTTCTAGTTTTGAAAAAGTCACAATCTTTCGGAAATGTCACAACCTTTCATAAAAGTCACAACTTTTCATAAAAGTCACAACTTTTCAATAAAAGTCGCAACTTTTCATAAAAGTCACAACTTTTCATAAAAGTCGCAACTCTTCATTTTTCATTCACACCATTTAAAACCCAACACAATACGGTACCCAACAAGCAATCTAATAAACGAAGAAACCTCGCTAGAAAACGAATACTCCTTTCATCCCAATCGAACCTTCTCAAACTACAGCCTGCACAAAAATCAGCCCAACATAACAATTCTACAATAAACAGCTCACAAGGCTCAAAAGTCACAATTAAATAGTCACGATCCAACAATCAAACAAATCAAGTAAGTCAATCTCCATGTCAAGTAGATCAATCACACGTAACAAGTGAATCAACCACAATTAACAAGTAAGTCACACATAAACATCAAATGCATCAAATCACAATAATCAATCTCTCGCCAGAACCATTTTCCATTGGCACAATGTCACTAGCCGAAATCATTTCCCATCGACTTTACACCAAATCACTAACCGAAATCATTTTCTATTGGCTTTATACCAAATCACTAGACAAAATCATTTCACATCGGCTTTATATCAATTCACTAGCCGGAACCATTTCTCATTGGCTTTGTATCAATTCACTAGCCGAAAATGACCTCGGCATAATAGCACTCATCAACAATGACATCAGTATCATAAACACTTACCGGAAATGACCTCGACATCATAACCATAACATGTCTTATCACAATGTCCAATAATCAATGCACACAAATAATATCACACCATATGGAAGAGACAACAATTCATGCAATTCAAGGTCATATTCATGTTAACAAGCATTTCATCAATTAACAATAAGGGTCACAACAAGACAATTCACATCATTATGATCATCACATAGCCTTTTCAATTCAACCCCTTTTTATTCATTAGGATTTATCAAGTGGACAATTAACTATTCACCTCATCCTCATTACTCCCAACACACAAACAAGGAAGGAAATACACAAATTCTACTAGAATACAAGGTTTAGGAGATCACTTGCCTTAAATCAATCAATTAATCACTATAAGAGTTAAGTCTTCCCCTTATGGCCAATGTCCAAAGCCACACAATCTATAACAATCAAGTATTCACAATAAATTTTCGAAAACAACAATACCCACATTAATTTCTTTGAAAAATGGATCTATCAACTCAAAACCCAATTCCAAAAATAAGGTTTGAAAATGAAGTTTAATACTTGAAATGTTACTCAAGGCCTTAGGAACTCATTGGTGAAAATCTTTTAAAAAAGAACTTTAAATCAGTTCATAATCTCCATTTTAGTTTAGAACTTGAGTTCTTGAAAAACCTTGTCATTTACCAATCAATATCCCAAATTTTGATGTTATAATTCATAAATAATCAAAGAGAAATGAAGTTTTAGGGTCATGAAAGCTTACCCAAATGATTTAGCACAAAAAATTCTATCAAAAATCGCCTCGAAGGGTTTCCCAAGCTCAAAAATAGAAAATGGGGCTTAAACCCCAAAAATGGCAAGTCAAAACCCCTCTCAGATATCACTTAAGTGAACCCCGTAAAAATGGGGGGTCTCGCTTTTGTGAACCAGGCTCCGTTTAAGCAACCTTCGCTAAAGCAAGCCCTGGTCCGCTTAAGCGAACCCCACCCAAAAAGAACAATCTTGTTTTTGTGAGCCGGCCTTCACAAAAGCGCACGGAGATCGCAAAAGCAAAGCCCCTTCGCAAGAATGAGGATTGCAGCACCAGAAATATCAACCAACTCTCAAAACACCAAAATGACCCTCAGGATTTATTCGGAACGTCGTGCATACAATCCACGTATGCAAATCAATTATGCTCGATGTGCTGACTCAATGGAATTGTCGAAACACGAATCTGAGGTCTCCTTGACCCATCATCCATGAAAACCACAAGAAACTAACTCAACACCTAAAAAGGCTAAAACAAACTCGGGACCTCTCAAAAATTAACCAAGACCTCACCTAGGCCTAAAATCATCCCCCGAATCCAACGAAACTTTTGAAATTCTGATCCGAGCATTCATACCCCGAATGTTAACCAAAGTCAATTCAAAGGCTAAATTTCCACAATTTCACTACTTAGGACTTCAAATCCTCAAAAGGACTCCGAATCTAAAACCGACAACTCTCACATACCAGATTTCATATTTATGGGTCGTAGAAAGGCTGTCGTAGGAATTGAGTTGAAATTTTCAAAAAATGTCTATTCCTAGATAATGGTCTATGATTCAACAAGACAACTCGTGGGAGTTCCTACAGGTCGTAGTAAGTGCCTGTAGAAGTGATTTATACTTGGTGAAATTTGTGGACTTTGAATCTACGATTGGACTTACGAGTTGTAGAATTGTTATGGGCCGTAGATAGGCTTCCGTGGAAAGTGATTGGACTTAGAGGATTTTTTGTATATAGGTTCTACGGGCCAAATCTACGGGTCGTAGAAAGTATGACGATCCGTAGAAATCTCTCGTAGAAGTTGTCCAGAATTTTGGTCCCCTATACTTGACCCTATGACTGACCAGGACGGTCCGTAGAAATTCTTACGGATCGTAGGTCGAAACCGTAGGGGTCTTCCGTCAATTTTTAAGTCAGGGTTAATTGTGTATTTTCCTATCCTTTTATCATCTAAACTACGTCGTTTCTACAACATTCTAAGGTCCGATAACTTTTTTTACTTTCCCAAACCTGGCCATTCCCTCCCATTCATATCAAACTCACAAATTCTCTCAAGGTCTTCTTCTCCAATTCTCTCTCAAGCTCCTAAGGAAGATTGCTAGGGTTTCTTCAAGGCTTCCAGGTTTCTTCTTTATTCTTAGGGCTTTAATTACCTAAGGTATGTGGGAACTTCACCAATGGATTCCTTTCATCCATTAGGTTCCAAAGAAATTCAAATCTCCTACTGATTTCAATCCAATTCTCTTAAGGTTTCATGGATTCTTCATGGGCTCAATTTATTATGATTCAATTGGTTATATTTGATTTTATTATGCATGATTTGATTCAATTACATATTTTTCAATTGATTTCATATAGACTCATGCTTTATGTTTTTACTATGATTATGAACTTATGAATTATGATTTGAATTTATGCATATTTCATGAAATTGATGATTTATGACTAAATGATGCTTTTAAGATAAAGTGTCAATGATTTGTGAAAGGTTTTCTCACATTGAAAGGAATCATGATATAGATGCCTAGATGAACAAATAATATGAAATCATGATTTTGAAAGGAGCTATTCTAACATGACCTTATGATTGGATTTGTAGTTGTTGATTATTGTCTTTCCAAGTATTTTAGTATGATTATGACTATGCCTATTATGTTGGAATTTTACTTAGCACCGAGAGGACTTTGGAATGGAGGCCTTATTGTTAATTAGTAGAGGTTTGGTCTTTAGTAGGAATTCCTTTGTTCCAAACTACGTGCCCCCATAGGATTGTCTTAAATGACCTAAGCTAGTGAATTCACTTTAGCAACAAGAATGTACGGTGTCCTTACCTTGGCAAGTAGGACCCTCTCTTTTTGGTGTGAGGGTTACACCGGATTCCATGTTATAGCTCACACGAGTCTATGTTGGTTAATGGTAAATATCCCACAAATGAACTAGGTTTTGTTCAAAGGTTTTATGTAAGCTTTTCTTATGGTTTTCAAATATGCATTGACCATGTCCATGATTTGTGATTTCACTTTAAAGGCTTTACTACGTTTTACTTGGTCATGCATATCATGTTTTAAGTTCGCTATATTATCATGTTTACGTTTTTATGCATTTTCTCCCATATTCAGTACATTCAAAGTACTAATACATATCGTGCCTATATTTTTTTAAAATATAGGATCCGACGCACCTCCTCCGGCTGTGACTAGATCGGTATTGCTCAGCTGATTGATCGATAGTGGTGAATCCTCTTGGTTCGAGGGCAATATCAAACTTTGTCATTTTATGCTTTGATGTCATTTTCAATTTCCGATTTTGTATGTGGTTTAGGGGCTGTGTCCTAACTACTCCTATTATAGTAGAAAGGCTTTGTTAGACAAGTTTAGATTTTCGCATTTATGTCTAGCCTTGTACTTTCAGATTCTATAATCGAGACTTTACTTGAGACTTTGTTCAATTATGCTTACTATTGAATTTGTGTTGTCTATCTTTACGCCATGCTTATGTCAAGTGGCTTGTTTAGGGTCTCTCAGGATCCTATTCGACATGTCACATATAGGGTGTACTTTAGGTCATGGCACTTATCAATGGAATTATTTTATTTTTCAATACCTACTATTGTCTTTCATGTTAATCCATATCCACACCGGCCTCCTCTTTAAATTCAGCTAGCTAGCACAAGCAGTGGTCTCAAATATTTTATTAGAATTTAATAAATTTAAAATTCAGAAGAAGCTTAAGAAGAAAAGAGTGAGCGTGGAGGATGGAGGATGGATTCAAAGAAGAAGAAGAGGAGAGTGGGCTGAAGTAGTAGTAGTATTAATTCACTTTTAAACGCGTGCAATCATGTAATTTATCCAACTCAACTAATATCACATAAGCTTGAGGTTAAAATAATATTTATTTTATACATGTTGAGACTTGAGAGGTTTGGATGAAAATTCACGAAGTACATGAGTTCAGGTTTCAATCCAAACCAAATATAAGAGTCTCTCAAATTATTTTGATTAATTATAGTATTTAAACTCTTGAAAAATCAAATGCATCGTTCAAGCAGTAAACAAAGATAAATTTATTAATAAATTAAAAGGAAATTACAAATTCACCCTTAGGTCGCAACTGATGAAAACAATAAACAATAGCGCAATTAAATTAAACCAACTCTCAAATTAGCATTTCTCTTCCAAACAGTCAAAGTGCCCATTTACTTTTTCCTTTTTGTTTTTGCAGTTTTTTCTTTTTTAAGTTACTATACTTTTTTTTTTGTCTTTCCAAAGTTTTTCTCAGGAAATATACCAATTTATCACTATCGAAAAGTTGAGGTCATGTGGCACACACCCCAACCTCCAAAAAAAAATGGTGTGTAAGTCAAAAATAACACACATACGAGACTCTCGAAGGGAAGTCAGGCCACGAACGATAGAAAAGAACAACAAAGAATATCCCAAAACCTGGTATCATAAATATAAAGAGTATCTAATACAACTTTAGAGTATGAAACACATCACAAGTCTCCGAAAAGAAACAAAGACTGAAAATAAAGGATGAAACTAATGGTGATCCGGGAACAAGATCTCACCCCCTACTTCTGTGTCATTTTTTATGCAGATTAACGTGATGCAAGAGATGAGGCTGATTTATCCTTAATCAAATATCTTAGATTCAAATTCTGAGTGTGGAAAAATCCTTTAGAAGGAGCACTTTCCCAGAATGAGATCCTGCACGATGCAAATCTAGAATTATCGAATTATAATACAAATATCAGAATATCGGATGAAAAAAGAAGAAGAAGAAAGAGATGAGCGGGGGGTGGGGGGAGGTCAGCAACATGAGAAGGAATAAAATTGACTTACCTACTCTAATTTATTATCCTGTTGCTTGGACTAATCTTATTACGTCACTGCTTTGCTCTTGCTTGCATGCTAAATGATTTACTATTTATTATTGTCATATATTATGCTTACGGATTAAAAATAATAGAGGAAAATAGTCCACTTGTTCTACTTTAATTCATTTCAAACTTTGTTTTTCTAGAATGATGGGACTACTGAAATTACTTTTGATACGTTATTTATTCAACAAAATCTTACATATAATAATTAGAGTACAATTACATGTATATATGAAAGGCATGAGACAAAATATGGTGCAACGTTAGGTAACCAAGGACATGATCCTAGATAGGAGGGTGTATAAGACTTACATTAGAGTAAAAGAGTAATAGATAGTGTAGTGTTGTCTTGCTTATGGTGACTGACGTTTGAGATGGTACTAATGTATTATGGTAGTTTTTTTTTTCCGTATCATTGTTGTTTATAGTGTTATATTATCACATGATTTTATTGTACTTTTGCATTGTTCCTTGTTATTTGCAATATTTTCTATATTATCTACTTTTTTTATACTGTGATTTGTTACACTTGAGTCGAGGGTCCTTCGGGAACAGTCGCTCTACCTCCACGAGGTAATAGTAAGGTCTGTGTACATTGTACCCTCTCTAGACCTCACGTGTACGAAATTTCACTGAGTATGTTGTTTGTTGTGTGTGTTTTAGATTTTTATACTCATCTAGATCTTCTAATGGTCCTATTTTTAAAAGGACTTTAATTATATCAATTTTGACCCAAATACCACAATATTCTTCTTATTTTAAGGGAATAAGAAAATACAAGGTACGTACAGTACAACATTTGGCTGAGCAACTTTGATATTTAAGTTGCTTAATGGTTGACTTCCTTTTTCTCTTTTGGAATTTCCCCCACATAGGAAAAATATATATAATAATGACCAAAGAGAACTTATTCATACAGCTTGTTTCAAAATACATTTACAAATCCATCACAAAATCTTTATGTGGGGTAGAAGCAAAAGAGAATTAATTCACATACAAAAAGTAACAAGCCCTTTATTTTTGTCTTAATATAAGTTTCTTCGTGATTTTCACACTTTCTTCTGTCTCTAGGTCGGTAAGGATTTTTGATGAACATGTCGGGAATCTTAATAATTTAGTTGGTTGACTATCTGTATTCTCACCTTATTGGTGAGGATTTAATTTCCCACATTATCTAATTTGTATTACCAAAATTCTTAGAACAACAACTTTGCATAAAATCGTAAAAAATAATAAAGATTAAAGTACGTTTTCAAAATTAACCAATAAGTTAAAAACTAGTATTGAAAATAGAATCTATAACAAAAAAACAGAAACAATATAGAAAAGAAAAAAATCGAGTCCATTGAATGCACAATATGTCACAATAGAACGTTTTTACTCATCAGTGTTATCTCTCGATCGATAATTTTCCAAAGTCAAAACCAAAACCAAAACCAAAGCTGTAGCCGATCGATCATTTTCCGAATTAAAGCCAAAGTTGTAGCCTAGCCGAGCCGAGGAGGGGTCCCTCTTTCCAACCCTTTTAACAAGAAGTGAAAGTGTGTTTTCTTATTTAAACACTTAAACTTTTCTTTTCACCACCAACGAAGGAGAAATGTTTTTGACTAAAATATTGATAAACACTTGATATTCCCTCCCTTTCCCATTTATTCACTATACCAGGAGGCCCCATTAGAGGAATGCATATTAGTCAAAGCGGTGTCACACAACGTCAATATTGCTTTGTTGAAAATGTTGTTAAAACACACATAAAATACAACATATATACTTGATAAATTTAAATTAAACATGACAAAATAACACAACTCATTGTGTGGTGGGATGGTCTTGAAGTTTACGGTCTGAAACTCGATGCATATATTTTATACGCAATTTGTTTTTTGAAAAAGTTGACAAGAAAACTGCAACCATGAGATTCAAACACAAGTTATCAAACAAACCACACAAAGGGACTGGCTAGGACACCCGCTACACCAGTGCACCAAATTAGCTTTTATCTTTCAAAGTGTCAAAAAAATAAATAATACAAATACATATTTTGTATATACATAATTTTTTTCAAAATTAACGAGTACACTTACTATTTCATCCTTCCACGTATGTGGGTCCGCCTCTGCTAGTGTCAACCCTCCCTTTGAATTCCAAGTGAATACTACCGAATATAGATATATGATTTCATTTGGATTGACAATATAATGGATTGCCAACAAATGAATATATGTAAAATGTTCATCTACCCCTTTTAATAATGGCTCGCTTATGAGACTCTCTTGTCTTGCTGAACCAATTTTGTTTAGAGTGGGTGACCATCTTCTAATTGAAGATAAGCATCGAAAGTAAGAGAACTGAGGTGTTCAAAGTATTAATACTGTTACCGCTTGTATGATGAATAATATTGATTCCTTAATGCTTTCAGAACACCTCGCTCCTTGTACGACACTTTTGGTATAATATATCATAAGAGTATCATTTGTTAATTTTAAAAAAGAGTCTAGTACTGCTATAAATTGTAATTATTAGAATTAAGAGAATGTATTTTATGTTTGACCCTTGCATGATGCACACAAATTTGGCAAACTGTGTAAAAATGCTAGGAAGAGGACCATGATGAGAAACAAAGAAAGGAGACAGTAGTATCTGATTTTGTTTTGTACAGTACCAAATTACGACGAAAAAGCAATATGATGAATAACGTGCTAATTTAACTACATTAGAGATAGTTAAGGTATAGCCAATGACGTAACCACGTTGTCACTAATATGCAATAATTCTTTCCAAATTTTAATTAAAAAATACTAGCTAAACTTTGTGCTAAAAAAATGATGAAGTGAAAAAACCAAGGTGTGGTCTCTTCCCCACGTACCCTACCATTTGGTGCTATCTAAATTTCTAGTGATCTTATCCTCTCCATATCTTAGGCATGTTACAAGCTTATAGCTTGGTGGGGTTTCTTGACTCCCAAGAAATAAAAATCTCTTTACTTGTCTATAATTACTTGGGAACATCATAAAGATTATATATATATATATATATATATATATATATATATATATATATATATATATACACGGGGACTCATTTAGATATGTGATATAAAATTAAATGATATAAATTCAAGTTTTATTTGCACATCTAAATTGGATTTCTTAAGTTGTAGTATATATATATATATATATATATATATATATATATATTATAAACATGAAAATCCCACAAGTTATGAGAACTATCAAAATTTTCTAATTCTTTCACAATTTTACTAAATGATATCGAAATATCCGAAGGCGCTACATTGATAAATTACCTATCTCCATGTTCCTCTTATAAATAAATATTTGTGATTATAAACTTTCAAATAAGTATACATATATAGTTTTATTCGTCCATTAATCAGCAATAGTAATAACCAGTTATTCTTCAATATAATCCTTTCACATGATATCTCAGAATCTGCTTTTCACATTCATTCTACAGGATCAAAACGAGGCCTTTCCTCGCTAGTTGGAATAAAAACCTCAACAACAGCCTTCATTGAACCCCTTCTTCCTATCCTTGTTACCTATGAAACCCATTTTTGGAAAACCATTTTTGGGGGCTTCCGCCTTACACACGGAAGATTGGATTGCCTGAATCACGAGTCTTATATACTGTGTTACGATCACCTCATATTGATAAAAAGTCCATTCGAGTTAGCTCTATTAGGTTCGTGGGTTTGTGGTCCGTGCCTAAAGAAACTCTTTTCCATTCGCGAACGTTTAAGAAGTCATCTCTTGATTCGTTGATCTATTGAGCTAAGACAGCTCTGCATATAGTGTTTTAGACTCATACTTCATCGCTGGTGCTGCCGCAGGCGCCAGCACCGACATAAATTGCCCACCCCGCTCCTGATCTTTTAGTTCCACTGAGAAAGTCTTTTCTTATAAAAGACGCCACTCTGAGCATGAGTCTTTTTGCAAAATTCAAAATGATGTTTTTTTTTTTTTTTGGGACAAATGAATAATGTGTTTGTTTGATTGAAAAAGTGAAGGGGATAGAAGGATCGAGGGTTCCATCCTCCATAGATTAACAGGTCCCCATTAGACCTGTTGGACATTGGCTGCTAACGAGAAATATCACAATTTTGGTTGGGGCCAAATCTTGGATAAAAAGAAAAAAGAAGGGGCCAAATCTAACACATGTTTGAGTTCCGTTTGCTAGGTGCTAGCTATAGTAGATATATCATGCTACTAACATTATGTTTTTTGCTTTTGCAGTAGGTGAGTTTTGGAAGTTTTAGAACTAGATCAGAACTAATAAAAAAAAAAGAAGAAGATATTATTCGATTTGACCCCCCAATTGGAAAAAAATAAAGAACTCCCTCGGTATTAAAAAAAAAGCTTTAGTTTGATTTGACACGTAGTTTAAGAAAATTAAAGTTATGTCAAATATACTAAAATACTTTTTAATTTTCTAATATTAAACATATCTGGTAGAAAGCTGAAATTAAATTATTGCAAAGTATAATAAGTGAAATCAAGAATGGGATGTCGTTGTGTCTTAAAAAAGATCATGCAAAATAATATAAATTTATGTTTGGACATAATAAAGTTAAGGGTAGGGTCCGATCCCCCTCTAGTATAATGATGAACTTTGCATTTTCTTTGACTCTTCACATCACTATGATTACTGGCGTGTTCATAAAATTACGTACTATAAAAAATGCATTTCCTTTATACATTTGCATTTGTCTAGCTACCCTTTTCTACATCTTAATTAATAACATCGATCCTCAATGAAAACCAAAGGCAGTCTGATGTTGTTTTTGTTTTTGTTCATTTTACATTTGGAGGCTGAAGGTCGAGATTGTTGTGGGGGTTGGGCTAGTCCTATAACAAGGGAACAAATTAAGACAACACAGGATTATGCTGGAGACCACAATGTTTTTGATGATGTCTATAGACAACATGAAGATATTCCAAGTCCTGGTGTGGGAAATTGAACCAAGTCTTCACATAAACTTGTCTGATTATTTTTTTAGTACATATATGTAAAAGTTATACTCTTCTTGTTTGTGTCATTTTCTCTCTCTCTATATATATTGCATCACATTAATAATAGTCCATATAGTGGATTGGACAAGAGGGAGTTGCACACCTCACTTCTAATCCGAAGGTCGGCGGAGCTCCTCTAGAGATAAAAAAAAGGTCCATATGGTGGATTGTACTTGGTGATTGCTTTTTTCTTGTGGGGGTATAATGGGTACTGGGCAAAAACATTTAATATTATTTGAATGTTTTTCATCTTATGTACATTTTTACAGCAAATATACAAATATGTAAAATATTTGTGAGGTTTATTATTGTGGTGGCTCGGGCCTGAAGAAATTTTCAAATGGAATAAACATTTGTTGGTTTATTTGAGCTCTTAACTAATTCTTCCTACTGCTACTTCTTTTGGGACAATAGAAAGATAAATCATTTTCTCTTTGAAACTCTATCATTATATTCGATTTATTGAATATATGATCAAAGTTGCTTTGAAATACTATTTTCATCCAAAATAAACTTCTTTTGCCTTTCTTAACTTAATACTTTTTTTGATTGGTCCAACTTAGCTTGATACTTCAAGTAAACCCTGTTAACTGGGTCGGGTCAGTCTGGCCCATAACCTTATTTACTTACGGGAAACTTACATAAATATACTATATTAAAAAAATATTTACCATTTATAGCAATAAGATTTTCTTTTCACTTGATCACTTTTAATACATTTATAATACAATTTTAATACATATTACAGAGAACAATTTATAAAACACATATAATACAAGTTTTATTGATAAATAATACATTTATACACATTTTAATACACTTATAATACAATGTGTCAATTTCTTACCAAACAAGCATAATATATTTTAAAACAGTTATAATACATATATATTGCATACATAATTCACTTTTAATACATATTGCAGATTTATTATAGTATTGCTATATATTGCTACAAATGGTAATAAATAAAAAGTATCGCTAAAATCAGTAATTATTTATTAAAAGGTACATTTTAAAGCAATTTTTCCTTTACTTACCGGGCTTTCCACTAATGGGTCTGGCCGGTCTGAATAGTAATTTTTGAGCAACTTACATAAATGACTACATTTATAGGGTTATTGAAATTCAATAGCTATAAATATGCTATTTACCAAAAATGACTATAGTTTATATGTATATCTAGCTGTATTTGTATATTTTTTTTTTAATTATACAATGATACAATTATAATTAAAGTGCACTAAATAAGGTATTTACTATAACTGAATCCCTTTAATTATGTCCCTAAAACTCTCAACTTCTCTGTTTAAAATTAATAACTAATAAATACCTAGTCAATGCATATCCACTTGGATTACAACTCTAAGTACTGCACAATGCAAGACCAACTCTTAGGAATATCCATTAGCCAAGGATACTTAGTAATAGTGAACAAATAAATGTTCATAGTAATTTCTGATAACATGTAGTGAACAGACATCCTCCCTCCATGATATACCACATTCCTTCTCTTCCATATGTGCCAAATCACCATGGCAGGTATGATTTTAAAGACAATCTTCAGTTTAGGAGCACACTCTACTTGCCACCACTTATCAATGTTGTCCCTTAATTATTGAAATGGTCCTTGAACACCAGTTGCAGCAGATGTCACATACTTCCATACTATTTGAGCGTCAGGACAATCGCAAAATATGTGCTGAAATGTCTCCATAGCACTTGTGTTACAACACAACATGTAACACTTTCCACCACCCTTATGCATGTATTCACTTAATTTTGTATAGTTAAATTGATTTATCACTTTCTTGTATTTATTAATGAACTATCCTCCAATTCACATACCATTAAGCATCTAAAAGTTTGATTTTGAACGTGACACTCATGCATACAAGTATATACACCAAAACATGAACTCTTAAATTTATTAAACTACACCAGTGTATGCTTCTCTTCAAATCATGAACTATGTTATGATTTATGTATATCTACATATGTGGGGCTTCAATCAGACGATTTAACACAGAGAATCTAATTTCCTACCCATGGTTAATATATTATGTGTACAGTTAACATATGAATACTTTGTTTTCAAATGGATACAAGTATTTATTAAACTTAATGTATCAATATATCAAACAAAGTAAAATAAAGCAATTTAGCATATGAACAAGACAATTTAATTACGTTTACCTTATCAATTCAACTATATAGTATACATATAAATACCCTTGTTGTTAAACAAAAATTGGATATAGTGGACAAACAATGTTGCTTCAAGTTTTTTAAAAAAATACAAACTAAATGTATTTATGTATCCAAATGTACTTGTATAGTTAATCAACTTCAACTTGTGTTAATATTTCAATACAAATGGACAACCCAAAAAATAAAAAATAAAAGAGAAATATAATACAATGCATGCATTCAAATGTATAAATATTCCACTGTATTAATATATCAATACAATTGGAGGTATAAGGGCATTGCGATTCTTTGTTCTTCTTTCATTCTCCATTGCAACAATAGAGCCTGAAAATTTGGCTTGCTTTTGAGTAACACACAAATCGAAAGAAGGTAGTTCATCCAAAAAATCGTCAAATAAATGTATACATTTTATAACCCTCCTCGCAGTACTAATTTCCTTCATTGTAATGGAGAAAACAAAACCCTATGAAAAGGGAAGGAAAATATATATGTATACGAATATAATCGTCATAAAAAGGAGAAAAAAATGCAATTACAAGAGACCTAATAAAGAAGAATCATAAAAATCACTCCTAAAATCATGCCAGAGAATCGTGAATTTGAAGAACTTTGGAAGAAAAGAAAAAAAATCTGTGATTTTAGAGAGAAAGTAATGAAAATTATTGAAGATGGTAAACATGGGAACATCATCGTAAAATGTGCCTAACCATAATTGATTAGGCGTGTGATGATAATTTTGTCATTGAATACTTATTTATATACATGTTAAAAAAACTGAATTTTATTTGTATATAATTATCTTTGCTATTTAATATATTAATACATCAAACAAGGTAAAGTAGTACAATTTTAGCATATGAACACAACAATTTGAAAAATGGATACACTATTGTTAAACCAAAAATGAATACACCAATATAATATACATATGAATATACTTTTGTTAAATAAGAAAAATGAAAAAAATAATAGAATGTGTAGGTATCAAAGTGTGTAAGTATTCGGCTGTATAAAAAATTGAAAAAGCCAAAAAAACGTTAATCTCTTTTTGCTCAAGTTTTTCCTATAATACTTGAAGCTTGGTGTTAACTTAGGTATTTATTTATAAAAATATAGTATTAATGTATCCAACTATACTTGTATATATTGCCTAATCAACCTTTCAAATTGGATAGATTACTTGTGTATCCAGATATACTTGTATTCACAAATCACCATTTCAAGTTGTGTTAATATTACAATACAGTTATCTATGTAGATAAGTATTATATTATATACAAATTTGACAAACAACAAAATTCTATCTCTACACTCTCTGCTAACAACGGTGACCTAACGGCTCAACCGAACTGCGGGTATCCCCCACGCTCCATCTCATAGAGCCGCCGGGGGGTCTCTCATCGGCGCGCCGGGATAAGGAGATGGCTCCAGCAGTTGAGGTGACACTCTTCACAAGGAGATATGTAATTTCGCCATGAAAAAAAAGAGTATAAAAGCAATATAATTTTCCTGAAAAATAAATTATTTAATCAAAACCTGTCACGACCCAACCCACCGGGCCGTGCGGGCACCTACTCTAACACCTACGTAGGAGAACCCTCAATTCCCAAATAGTGAAAAACAATGTGGAAGATTAAGAAAATTAAGATAAAACAATTCATGGGCTTTCATAAAATAAAAGTTTAAACCAATTTGAGTTAAGACTTGTAAGGTAATTAACACCCCAGAGATCTAGTCTAAATAGGTACAAGAGCTTCTAAGATTACAAGATACGAATGCAATAACAAAATACACAGCTCCCACCACATGGAGGGAAACATGAAAGCTGTTGGAGATTATCTTCGTCTTCACCTATGAGACATCATCGAACCTGCATCCAGTCTATGCAAAAAAAAAACATAGCAAGAGTAGTATCAGTACAAGCACACGTACTGGTAGGCATCATCGGTCAACCCGAGTACCCACCGCATAATATAGGAAATCGGCTAGAAAAACATGTAATAAGACTATTCATTCCTCCACCTCCTGCCCTTACCATTTCCAGATACTTAAATCATGCTAGTACACTTGACTTTAACCCCTTACTCGTTCCGTTCTTGATCATAACTTAACCATTTTGTCTCTAGAAGGAGATCCCAAATATAGTTACGACCAACCCGACAAACCACTCACGACACACCCTTACGTCTTCCACGTCACCACTTAACCCTTGACCCCATAGTACCTCCTATCAAGCCTATTAACCGTTTTAATACTAATCCCCCATCCGGGTAATACTTAACTATTAACGAAGACAACATAGCATCACCCCAATCCTTAACAACAGTACACATATTTGTCACCACCTTCTAAATAACAAGGATAACACCGGAACCCTTGGTTCCCATTTACCACAACGTATTCCGATCTGGACCTAACCATTCACCATTCATTACACAAATGGATATACCCAATTAACTTACACCACCGCAACCCACACATATATATACATATACACATCACGTACAATCCAATTATCATTCCAGGGACAATGTACAATTTCACATTCTCAATAATACGCATATACAACAAGTCATTGGTCCTCTCATGGAACCCACACCCAAACTGTTTGTGTGCCGGATCGTGACACTCGTTTCAAGTTAGTGTGTCGGATCGTGACACCCATTCTAATATGTATGTCGGTATGTGACATTCGATCCAATATGTATGTCGGTACGTGACATCCGATCCAATGCAATGTTAGTGTGTCGATACGTGACACCCGATCCAATTAGCATAAAACACAAGCACAATCACATCCATAACGTACAATACTCACATCATATAGTCAATCGCAAGACACGTCCAGATTTCATTTTATGAATCACATCATAGATTATCTAGACCCTTGCACCGAACTTAGTCAAGACATTTCTTTCCAACAACAATTCACGAAGCTCAAGCAATCACAACTCGCACAGTTTCAAATATTTAGTCTAGCATGCTGCACTTATCAAAGTTCAGACAAGCACTCGTTGTGCACATAATCATATCATAACATCCAAGAAATCATATTCTTCACACCAACAGTTAATTCAAACCATAAGAAGCACGCATTCACAGTTTCAAGTTACAACTCACAACAAGTCCAAATTATTAGTTAGTTCGCTCCATAGATGACCATTACTGATCGTCCATGCATTCGTACAACCTCTAAGGCCAGATACTAATTGGAACCTTCTCGGTTCTAATTTTGCTTTGCTTGGGTCCCATTAGCCATGACTTCGGCGTCCAGTTTACTTTGTTAAGATACCAATTGGAATCGGGAGATACCAATTGGACTCAACTCATACCACAAGCGACAACTCGCATGAAAAGAGAGAAGAAATGAAACGACTTCCTAGAATGCTTCATAGCTTCCTGAAGATTAGATGTGGACGTCAACACACCCATCCGCAGGAGTCTACTCGACATTTGCTCTTGTACGTGGAGACCGGTAACCTGGGCTCTGATACTATATGACCCAACCCATCGGGCCGTGCGGGCACCTACTCTAACACCTACGTAGGAGAACCCTCGATTCTCAAACAGTGAAAAACAATGCGGAAGATTAAGAAAACTAAGATAAAATAATTCATGGGCTTTCATAAAATAAGAGTTTAAACCAATTTGAGTTAAGAATGGTAAAGTAATTAACACCCCAGGGATCTAGTCTAAACAGGTACAAGAGCTTCTAAGATTAAAAGATACGAATGCAATAACAAAAGACACAGCTCCCACCACATGGAGGGAAATATGAAAGCTGTTGGAGATTATCTTCGTCTTCACCTATGAGACATCACCGAACCTGCATCCAGTCTATGCCAAAAAAAACATAGCAAGAGTAGTATCAGTACAAGCACACGTACTGATATGCATCATCAGTCAACCCGAGTACCCACCGCATGATATAGGAAATCGGCTAGAAAAACATGCAATAAGACTATTCATTCCTCCACCTCATGCCCTTACCATTTCCGGATACTTAAATCATGCTAGTACACTTGACTCTAACCCCTTACTCATTCCGTTCTTGATCATAACTTAACCATTTTGTCTCTCGAAGAAGATCCCGAATATAGCTACTACCAACCCGACCAACCACTCACGACACACCTTTACGTCTTCCACGTCACCACTCAACCCTTGACCCTATAGTACCTCCTATCAAGCCTATTAACCATTTTTATACTAATCCTCCATCCGGGTAATACTTAACTATTAACGAAGACGACATAGCATCACCCCAATCCTTAACAATAGTACACGCATTTGCCACTACCTTCTAAATAACAAGTATAACACCGGAACCCTTGGTTCCCATTTACCACAACACATTCTGATCTGGACCTAACCATTCATCATTCATTACACAAACGGATATACCTAATTAACTTACACTACCACAACCGACACATATATATACATATACACATTACGTACAATCCGATTATCATTCCAGGGACAATGTACAATTCCATATTCTCAATAATACCCATATACAACAAGTCATTGGTCATCTCATGGAACCCACACCCAAACTGTTAGTGTGCTGGATCGTGACACCCGTTCCAAGTTAGTTTGTCAGATCGTGACACCCGATCCAATATGTATGTCGGTACATGACATCCGATCCAATATGTAAGTCGGAACGTGACATTCGATCCAATGCAATGTTAATGTGTCGGTACGTGACACCCGATTCAATTAGCATAAAATACAAGCACAATCACATCCATAACGTACAATACTCACATCATATAGTCAAGTACCCAAGTTCATGGCATGCATTGTTCCAAATAGATTCATTAGGTTCATTCCCACTTTTCATGTTTCGCATTCGCACATACACACAAATCAGCAACAATCGACATACATAACGCAATAGGAATCAAGTCATCCCTTAAACCCTATTTCACGGGCTAGAGTTTTCCACTACGGTATATATCTGACGTAATACTTAGAAATAAATGTAAAACTGTCTCTTCTTCGGTGCACGAAGTCTACGCATGAATTCTACCATCAATTCCTCTAGACTACGAAGTGAATTACAGGTTTACAACTACTCAATTAAATAAACCTAGCCTACCTGGGCGCCAAGCATTCGCAGGGGGATTATAGTTCCAATCCAGGCTTTCGAACGATGAGACAATGATTTTTGATCGGAAATCCACACGCTATCCTCATCCCGCGCTAGAAATCTCTTTCCCTTTCCTTCCCAAGCTTAGAGTAGTTTTTTGAGGGTTTCTAGGGTGACCCTCACCTCTTTTTGGTGTTTTTAGAAAAAGGAGAAAATTGGATTTCGCATTATTTACATTCTGTCCCGCCCATCCCGTTCTGGCGCCAACTTATCCTACTAGAGCGCTGTCGCCCTAGCGGTGTATGGCCCGCTCTGGCGGGCTGGGTGGTCCAGTTTTCTTGACGTTTTTCATTTCCTAAATAATGACGGTGCGGTTCGTTACAATAGATACCAATTTACCCCTCGTTCTTCCCCAAACGACTAACGAAAGGATAACCCGCGCCCTTCTCAGAGTACTCCTAAACTAACGAATTGGCCCGTTACAGAGCCACGAAGGATGGTGGTTTTTCAAATTTGAAACACAAAGGTTCTATACTCAAGGGACCAGTTAGGAAAAATGATGCAACACTCGTAAAAGAATTGCATCCTAATTTACACAACCTGACCCCGCCAGGGCGGCAGCCTTCCCGCTGAGGTGGGGCCGTTGTGGCGATGAACCTCCCGCTGTAGCGGGCGATCGTAAACAGTAAAGGGGCAATGGGGAGTGGTTTCCTCATTTCTCCTTTTTTCTCACTCAAAACTCTCAAGTCCTCTCAATCACTCTCTTCCGAACGTCAAAGTCACGGTAAGTTTCACGTTCCTTACGCCCTCTACTTCAATACTTACTTAACTACAATTGCATGATCCTAACTGATTGGATAGAATAGGTTTTGGGGTAGTTTTTCAAAAATAAACATGGGGCACTCATTTTTGTTAGAACAATGTAGCATGAACACTTCCCTTACGTCCCCAACGTCTCCACAACATCCTGGGCGTAAGGATTTCATAAAAATACGATTGAATTGGTACCAAAATGGGTGGGGGAAGTTGAATAGTTTCTTGGTGTACATGTATTTCTAAGTATTACGCCAGACGTATACCGTAGTGGAAAACTTTAGCCCATGAAATAGGGTTTAAGGGATGTCTTGATTCCTAATTGTGTGATGTAAGTCGATTGTTGCTGATTTGTGTGTATGTGCGAATGCAAAACATGAAAAGTGGGAATGGACCTAATGAATCTATTTGGAACAATGCATGCCATGAACTTGGGTACTTGACTATATGATGTGAGTATTGTACTATATGGATGTGATTGTGCTTGTATTTTGTGCTAATTGGATCGGGTGTCACGTACCGACACACTAACATTGCATTGGATCAGATGTCACGTACCGACATACATATTGGATCGGATGTCACGTACCGACATACATATTGGAACGGGTGTCACGATCCGACACACTAACTTGGAACGGGTGTCACGATCCGGCACACTAATAGTTTGGGTGTGGGTTCCATGAAAGGACCAATGACTTGTTGTATTGCGTATTATTGAGAATATGGAATTGTACATTGTCCCTGGAATGATAATCGGATTGTACGTGATGTGTATATGTATATATATGTGTGGGTTGCGGTGGTGTAAGTTAACTGGGTATATCCATTTGTGTAATGAATGGTGAATGTGTCACGACCCAGACCATCATGATTGGCATCCACACTAACCCTCCGGTGGGAGAACCATTACTACAACCCAACTAACCATGAATCTACACATTTAAAGATATGGAAGCAGGTTTAAATGCAGAAATAAAGTAGAGTTCCCATAAACTCTAAAAGTCTAACAAACGATTACGGAATTAAATGCCTAGAACATGAAAGTCAATGTACCAAAACTCTAACAAAGAACCATAGTCTAAAGAAATGGGTACAACCCAAGCTAAACATATGAATATCCAATGAACTAGTCTAAGTCCGAATAAGATGGACTAAACAGAAAAAGAACTCAATGCAGCCCGGAAGAACTGGCTCACCCTTGAATTCGATGACGATCACTGATCTTCTACACGAGGTCTGTCAGTAGCCACTTAAAGATGCCATGTGCTCAACAAAGAAAGATCAAGTGCAGTATCAGTACACAACCACAGTGCACTGGTAGGATCACACGGCTATCCCACTAAGTGCAATATAAGCAAGTCATTACAACATCATAAACATGCATACACCGAACATATACAATATCAATATTATTTCAGGATCAATGTACAATTCTACCTTCTCAACAATACACATATGTATAATAAGTCATTGGTCCTCTCATGGAACCCATACCCAAACAGTTAGTGTACCGGATTGTGGCACCCGTTCCAAGTTAGTGTGTCGGATCGTGACACCCGTTCCAATATTTATGTCAGTACGTGACATCCGATCCAAGTTAGTGTGTCGGAACGTGACACCCGCTCCATTCAACATACCACAATCACAATCACAATGTACATTCTCACAATCATACAATTAAGAGGTGATTCATGGCATATAGTTATTCGTTCATACTCATTTACGATTAGTGTGATCAATAATGCAACATTCGCATACATATATGCAATATAATGAAGCAAGAACAAACATATATCACACAACATGAAATCACAACCATCACCTGCCTCGAACAAAACTTGAATCCCCTAAGAAACTTGATTGTTCCCCTTCCGGATTCTTTCCGCTTGTTCTTGGTCTACAACAATAATAATAATGCGAGGATCAATAAACAAGACCTAAATACCCAAATTATAATCAATAAAGTAACCCTAGGTCTAACCCTTGATCCCCATACCCAGTTTAGGGTTTCTTCCACCATAAATATCAGATCAAAACCCTCCCCCATCGATAATTACCCAAGAAACTAAGTTCTACGGATCGAAAAATGGATTCGGGGAGTGAAAACCTTACCTTTAGCCTCAAGAATGGTGAAAAATTGTCAAGAAAACACCTGGGTTCGTTCCTTAGCTCTCAAGGTCAAAAATTGCAGAATAAAACATTTTTGGGGTTTATTTCCGACTTTAAGTCGCGTCTGCCCCGCCACAACGGTCCTCACCCCGCTACAACGGCCCCACCCTTACGGGAAAATCCCGTATTGGCGGCTTGCACGGAAACAGAGAGCTAAACTAAGAGTTCCAAACCCCCAATTCACAACACACCTTCACCCCACGACACTCAAAAAATACCCGTTCACGCTAAGACCATTTTCGGGAGTTACACTCGCCCGAATTCGATTCCGTAAAGTCATACGGGTTCCTTAATGTCTTAGATATCTGCTCATATGATCAAATTCGTAATTTGATCTTCCGTTTGTTACCAGATTTCCCTAGACCTTACTGACTCCGATTTCATCCAAATCTGGACTAGGTTGGGAAATTTCAAGGTACTACCAAAAAGTTTTCCGGCCCAAATTTTTTCCCCGTTGGGTTTTCTATAACGACGAGAACCGATCGTTACAATAGATACCAATTTACCCATCACTCGTCCCCGAGTGACAAACCATGAGAAACAGGCTAAAGCAAGAGTGGAGTAGTACCTGAATCGATGAACAACTGGTGATACTTGTCCCACATGTCCTTCTCGGTCTCCCAAGTGGCTTCCTCAACCGGACGATGCTTCCATTAAACTTTCACGTACTTAATCTCTTTGGTCCTCAGCTTCCGTACATCATGATCATTAATTGCAATCGGTTCTTCCTCATACTGAAGGTCTTTGTCTAACACCACTGCGTCCTATTTTATGATGTAATCCCCGTCTCCATGATATATCTTCAACATGGACACATGAAATACCGGATGAACTCCCGATAGGTTAGGGGGTAAGGCCAACCTATACGCCACTGGCCCTACACGGTCAAGAACCTCAAATGGTCCAATGTATCGGGGACTAAGCTTGCCCTTCTTGCCGAATCTCATCACTCCTTTCATAGGTGATACCTTAAGAAGAACATTCTCACCAGTATGAAATGTCATGTCTCTTACCTTATGGTCTGCATACTTCTTCTGTCTACTTTGGGCTGCTAACAGCTTAGCTTGAATACTCCTCACTTTATCTTGAGCATCCTTCACTAAATCAACCCCCAAAGGTTTCACATCTCCAGCCTCAAACCATCATATGGGTGATCTACATCCCCTCCCATACAGTGCTTCAAATGGTGCCATGTCAATGCTGGAGTGGTAACTATTATTATAAGAAAACTCGCATAAGGGTAGGAACTTATCCCAATGACCTCCAAAGTCAATCACATATGACCTCAACATGTCCTCTAACACTTGAATAGTCCTTTCTGATTGTCCGTCCGTCTGTGGATGGAAAGCTGTACTAAAATTGAGTTGCATACCCAACTCCTCATGTAAATTCCTCCAAAACTTGGATGTGAACTGCGTACCACGGTCTGAGATGATAGAAAGGGGAACCCCGTGCAACCTTACTATCTCCCTTACATACACTTTAGCCAATTGCTGAGCATTATAATCTGTTCTGACTGGAATAAAATGGGGTGACTTAGTCTATCTGTCAACAACTACCCAAATAGAGTCATATTTCACAATGTCTTGGGAAGACCAACCACGAAATCCATAGCTATTCTTTCCCACTTCCATTCCAGAATTGACATTCTTTGAAGCAAACCGGCAGGCCTTTGGTGTTCATATTTTACTTGTTGACAATTTTGACACTTAGCCACAAACTCCACTATATCTTTCTTCATGCCAGGCCACCAATAAATTCTCTTAAAATCTCGGTACTTCTTAGTCACACCCGGATGAATGGAATACCTCGAACCATGAGATTCTGTCAATAAATTTTGAATCAAGTTGCCTACTCTAGGAACACAAATCCTTTCTTTAAAACTAAGTACACCTCCCGCATCAAGAGTGGTCTCTTGTGCTTTGCCGGACACTGTTTTATTTCTGAGCTCTTTCAAATGTTTATCCTCAAACTGTTTGGCCTTGATCTCCTCAATGAACATGGCCTTTACTTCAATGTTAGCTAAAACCCCACCTTTCTCTGAGATGCCTAACTGCATGAACTTAGACTCCAAATGTTTAATTTATTTAGCCAAAGGTCGCTTCTATACACTCAAGCAAGCTAAACTACCCATACTCACTTCTTTTCGACTTAGTGCATCCGCCACTACATTAGCCTTACCCAGATGGTATTGGATGATCACATCATAATCCTTGAGTAACTCCATCCACCTTCGCTGTCTCAAATTTAGATCCTTTTGAGTGAACACATGTTGTAAATTGCGATGATCAGTAAACACCTCACACTTGACACTATAAAGATAATGCCGCCATATCTTAAGAGCAAACACTACCGCTGTCAACTCTAAATCATGTGTTGGATAATTCCTCTCATGCACCTTCAACTGTCGCAATGCATAAGCTATGACATTCTTATCCTGCATCAACACCGCACCCAAGCTTGAATGTGAAGCATCACAATAAACAATAAAATCCTTACCCTCCACCAGTAGCGCTAGAATAGGTGTTGTGTTCAAAAGAGTCTTGAGCTTTTGAAAACTCTCCTCACATTTTTCAGTCCATTCAAATGGTATCTCTTTTTTGGTCAAATTTGTCAAGTATGTGGCAATAGAAGCAAAGTTTTTCACAAACCGACGATAGTAGCTAGTGAGCCCCACAAAACTCCTAATTTTAGTCACAGAACTTGGTCGAACCCTATTCCTAACCGCCTCAATTTTTTGGGGATCTACCATTACCCCTTCTTTTGAAACTATATGCCCCAAAAAGGCAACCGAAGTCAACCAAAATTCAGACTTAGAAAATTTTGCATACAACTTTTGTTTCCCAAGAACACCCAAAACAATACGAAGATGGTGGGCATGCTCTTCCTCACTTTTCGAATAAACCAGAATGTCATCAATGAACACTATCACAAACGAATCAAGAAAGGGTTTGAACACCCCATTCATCAAACTCATGAAAGCTGCAGGCGCATTTGTCAACCCAAACGATATATTAAAAACTCATAGTGCCCATAGCGGGTCCTAAATGTCGTTTTTGGTATATCCTCAGGCCTAATATTTAATTGATGGTAACCAAACCTTAAATCAATCTTAGAGAAAACTGATGGACCCTGCAATTGATCAAAAAGATCATCTATCCGAGGTAATGGATACTTATTTCGAATGGTGACCCTATTCAATTGTCGATAGTCTATACACATTCTCATACTACCATCTTTTTTCTTAACAAAAAAAACTGGGGCATCCCATAGGGAAGCACTAGGATGGATGAATCCTTTATCAAGGAGCTCTTAGATTTGAGCCTTAATCTCTCTTAATTCTGCCGGAGCCATACGATATGGAGGGATGGAAATGGGATGAGTACCAGGCTTCAAATCAATGCAGAAATCTATATCTCTATCCAGAGGCATACTAGACAAATCGGTTGGGAACACTTCTCTAAAATCTGACACCACCGGAATAGACTCAATAGAAGGAGACTCAACCTCAACATCCCAAATATGAGCCAAATAAGCCAAACAACCTTGCCCCACCAGTTTCCTAGCCCTAATGGAGGATATGATTTTAGCTGGCTTAGGCTTGTACACCCCTTCCCACTATAATTTTTCCCTACCGGGGATCTCTAGAGTCACAGACTTAGTATTACAATTTAACACAGAAGAATAGGGGGACAACCAAGTCATGCCTAAGATTATATCAAAGTCAGTCATATCCAAAATCACCAAATGACCCCAAGTCTGAAAACCCATAAACAAGATAGGACAAACATGATAGACATGAGTGACTATGACAGACTCTCCAACGGGGGTAGAAACATGGATGGGGACATCAAGTATATCACAAATCATGTCAAATTCAGAGGAAAATCGCACGGACACATAAGAATAAGTAGAACCGGGATCAAATAATACATTAGCCATCCTGTCACATACAAGAATAGTACATGTGATCACTGCGTCAGACGCCTCTGCTTCGCTCTTGCCCAGAAAGGCATAACACTGAGCCCTGTCATCTTGACGGGTGATTTCCCTGCCTGGCTGCACCATACCTCTGCCTGTGTTACCATTTCCCTGACCTCCACGTCCTCTCTTATTTCCTCCTCGCTCACCTTGTGGACGCCCTCGACCATTATTACCATTTCCCGCGGGTACCACTGTTCTAGTCTGCTGCTGTGCGGAATCCTTCATGCGCGGGTGGGGACAATCTCTTCTCATATGCCCAGGTTCTCCACAGTTATAACAAATGTGATCGAAAGATGGCCTGCCGCCTGCCGAAGGTGCGGCTCCCTGGCTATCATGAATCAAATTCTGAGGTGGAGTTCCTGAGTAATTACCTGTAGAAGCATGCATAGCGTACTGAATTGGACGGGCTGCAAGTGTTGGCCTCCCTGAACCTTTGGAGTAGGAACCCTGAAAGTTACATGTGCTCTTAGCTTTCTTGGCTAATACCTTAGCCTGACCATCTCGCCTCTCCCCCTCCACTTTCTTCACAAAATCTGTTACCTCATTAAAACTTTTTCCTGCAGAAGTCATGTGTACAGACAATACCTGTAACTCAAAATTCAGTCCCTTAACAAATAGACGGATCCTCTCTTCCTCAGTAGTCACCAATTGCGTAGCATATCTAGACAAAGCATGGAACTTGGCCTCATAAGCAGCCACAGACATACCACCTTGCTCCAAAGCCATGAACTCATCCTTCTTGCGATCTCTCAAAGTTTAGGGTACATATTTTTCCAAGAACAGAGCATGAAACTGGGTCCAAGTGAGTGGGGGTAAAGTTGCAGATCTGCATTCCACATAAGCTCTCCACCACTGCTTAGCCTCGCCCTGAAGTTGAAAAGTCACAAACTCTACTCCATGTTGATGGACAATTCCCAACTTATGAAGTTTCTCATAACAATCTAGGATGAACTCATAGGCGTCCTCACTCTCAGAACCATGGAACACCAGCAGTTTCAATTTCAAGAACTTAGTCAACATCTCATGCTCATTACCAGTCATAACGGGACCCAACAAAAGATGAAAGAAAGCATCAGTACTTACAGTTCCACCCACCTTAGGGATAATGATAACAATATGGGGGTTGGCGGGAGCCTGAGTTGCTTGCACTGCGGGAAGAACTCCAGGACCAACCAATCCTTTCAGGAACGACATAATTTGTTGAGCTAACACTGGGTCTAAGAGAGGAATACATGTATTCTCAGCCTGCACCTCTTCCTCTTATCCAACATCCTCATCATTCTCAACTTCCACATTCTCCTCTATCTCTTCGTGATGTGCAGGAGGATTCTCATTTCTGGGAGCATCCTCAACCGGAGCTCCACCCCCTAGCGGGTGCCACCCTTCCACGGCCTCTACCCCTTGCTCTTCCTCTACCCCTGCCTCCACTGTGACCTCCTGCTGCGGACTCCTCAGCGGGCTCATTGACGGGAGCTGCGGGCCTGACACCGTTGAAGTGAGTGTTAATCATCTGCAGACAGAAGAGTGAAGGAGGTTAGATACCAATTTGAATCGCCAGATACCAATTGGACCCATGTTATAGCACGAAAGGAGTCAAGAGAAAACATAGAGATTTCCTAAAGTCCTATAACCTCTCGAAGAAAAGTACAGACGTCTCCGTACCATTCTGCAAGACTCTAATAGATTCATTTTGGTACATCGAGATCAACGAACCTAGGGCTCTGATACAAACTTTGTTACGACCCAGACCATCATGATTGACACCCACACTAACCCTCCGGTGGGAGAACCATTACTACAACCCAACTAACCATGAATCTACGCATTTAAAGATACGGAAACAAGTTTAAATGTAGAAATAAAGTAGAGTTCCCATAAACTCAAAAAGTCTAACAAACGATTGCGGAATTAAATGCCTAGAACCTAAAAGTCAATGTACTAAAACTCTAATAAAGAACCATAGTCTAAAGAAATGGGTACAACCCAAGCTAAACATAGGAATATCTAATGAACTAGTCTAAGTTCGAATAAGATGTACTTAACAGAAAGAGAACTTAAGGCAGCCCGAAAGAACGAGCTCACCCTTGAATTCGATGACGATCACTGATCTTCTAAACGAGGTCTGTTAGTAGCCGCTTGAAGATGCCCTGTGCTCAACAAAGAAAGAGCAAGTGCAGTATCAGTACACAACCACAGTGTACTGATAGGATCACGTGGCTATCACTTAGTAGTTTGAGATCCACATCTCAGTAGTGTGTGTAATACACTCTATCTTTTATTTGCAAAAAACATTGTAACATGACATTATACATGGATAAAAATATTTCACCTTGACAAAAATTAAATAAACTATTAATATTAGTAAAAAGCTAAAAATTAAAATATACTTATCCTAAGAAAAATAAATTATTTTTAAGGAATAATTATTATTTTCTTAAAATATAAATTTAAAATATTTTTCTCATTCCACCCACCACCTCATCTGCACTTCCGACAAACCCCCCATCCTTTTATTTTCCTAAATTTCTTTTATAAAATATTTTTAAAATATTCAGACTTCAACCCTCCCCTACTCCTTCCAAAAAAATGGGAAAAATACAAGTACCCCCCTAGACAATAACTGAAATCTTAGAGACACACCTTAACTAAACTAAGGTCCTATTACCCTCCTAAACCCCTTTTTTGGTAATTTTGTGCATCTTTTTGGCTTACGTGGCATCCGAATATCTCCCACGCTCCTCAATTGCGTGGAGTCATAGAGTGTGACACGTAAGCCAAAAGGTGTATAAAATTAGAAAAAAAAATGAGTTTAGGGGGGTAATAGGACCTTAGTTTAGTTAAGGTGTGTCACGCCCCGAAGCTACCCCCAAGATGCGGACACGGGACCTAGGATCACGAGTGACCCCAAGCTAACCCTGCTGGCATATCATAAGCATACTAAAGCAAAATGAATCAATAAATATTGTGCGGAAGCTAAATTATATGAATAATCTAAAATGATGGGGAATACCCATATACTGTCTGAATAAATAAAAGTGAGAGTTTAAACAACAACTGAAAAGTCAAACTCTAACACTATAGATGAATCTAACTATGTCTGAAATAATCCTCTAAACTGACTAGAAGTGTTGGGACATGCCCCAGCTAAATCTAGTAAAATTGAAACTAAAAGGATAAAGATAATTATGTCAATCGTCCTCGAAGAATGAGGAATCACCACTGATGCTGCTGAACTGAAGATCGGGAACCAATCTGTGCGTGATCTGGAAGCTGAGAACCTGAACCTACATCACGAGAAGATGTAGCACAGAGTATGCGTCAGTACTTGAAAGGTACTGAGCATACAGGATAGAGTAAAGCTGAACAATAATCATAACTGAACAAAGAAATAAGAGCAATGATATAATCTGAACTGAATGTAAATACTGAGATATACTGAATACTAAGCTAACTGAATACAATGACCAATTACATGATATGCTGAGTCTGAATACTGAACTGCAACTGTAACCTGGTCAATGCACTAGAATCTAACTGTACTGTGGGAGCTACTAATAACCGACATAAAACTACATAAGCTAAGTGTGGAGTCCGATGTGTACGCCCCATCGAGAGGACCCAATATACCCTGCCAGAGGTATAAAGGCATGACTGGCGTGATCACTAAAATGATGCCCACAGAGGGGACTTACAACCTACGGGGCACGTAATTCTGGGACTATGATAGTACACTGGAACCCTAGTCCACTCGGTATTTAGCTACTCCCAATTAATTATGAAATTAACACATTATGACTGAATGATGTAAAACATTGATAGCTCGATGTTCTGACATGCATACTTTGAGAATGTAACAATTATATTTGATAATATGACATTCGTAAACTGAAGCATGTATATAACTAAAATAGTTGGCCTAGCATGTGTAATTCATGAACTAAAGGAACTACATAGCTAGGGTTCTGAATTTCATGCAAGAAACTAAGCAACAACATGATAATCTGATTTGGATCATTCTAACAGCTAAAACCTAACAATTTCTAACATTGAAGAAACCCTAGGTCTAGATAATATCAAGGGAATCAAGATTCTGACTGAATTCTAGGGACCTAATGTGCGAAAGAAACCCACTAGTGAAATCCCACATAACTGGTGACAAATTTCATGGAGAAATCTTTCGATTTCAGGGCTGGAACTGATGGAATCTTGCTACGTTCTTGAACTAGGGTTCTTGACCTCTTTCTCCTCTTATGCTATAATTATCTAAGTTTTGATGAATGATCTGACTTAGGTAAGTTCTAGTTATGTTTCTAGGCTAAAACTGACCAAAACTACGTAGTTTAGAATTTAAATGACGTAGTTTAGGGGTACAAAGCATAAGGAAAAGACCGAAAAACCCCAGACTTAACTGCTTTCGGGAGCCACTGACGGATAGGACCGACGGACCGTGGATGGACCGACGGTCCGTACTGGTCAACTGTCAATGGGGACTGGGCCTAAGTTTTGGGGCCTCGATCCACGGTCCGTGGGTCCGGTCGTGGGTCGTGCCTTAGAATATTCTGTCTGAGTTTTCTGGGGAGGGTTGCAGGTGGCCAACCACAGACCCCACCTACGGTCCGTGGGTCACCCTACGGTCTGTGGGTGGTGCCCGTCGGTGGCACCTGTAACTTCTGAAATCTGCATTCTGGTCTGTCTAGGATACGGGGTGTTATATTATCTCCCCCTTGGGAACATTCGTCCTCGAATGAAGACTAAACTAGCTGAATATGGAGGGAAAAAGCTGCAAACCCTACCACTAATTTCTGACTGAACAGAGTTCCAAGGAAATGCTAATACTCTGAAAATGCAAGTACAAACTGAAGGAACATGATACTAAGACTGAATCTGCGCATGAATGAATGAAAAACTGAAGAGGAACTGTTACCTCAAGATGGAATGGAATCGGAAGGAAAGAGATGAGGATACTTGGCCTTCATGGCTGCTTCTGCTTCCCAAGTAGCTCCCTCTAAGGACTGACTCCTCCACAAAACCTTAACTGAAGCGACTTCTTTGTTTCTCAACCTCCTAACCTTACAGTCAAGAATCTCAACTGGTACATCCTCATAAGAGAGACTATCTTTCACAGCCACACTTTCTAATGGTACTATGGATGCTGGATCACCCACATACTTCTTCAATAGCGAAACGTGAAAGACCGGATGTACTGCTGCTAATTTTGCAGGCAACTCTAACTCATAAGCCACTTTACCAATCCTTTTCAGGATCTTATAAAGGCCTACATATATAGGACTGAGCTTTCCTTTCTTGCCAAATCTCATCACCCCCTTCATAGGTGACACTTTCAGAAAAACCCAATCATCAACTTGGAACTCTAATTCCCTTCTCCTTACATCTGCATAGGACTTCTGGCGACTCTGGGCTGTCTTAAATCTATCCCTAATGAGTTGCACTTTCTTCAAAGTATCATGAACTGAATCTGGCCCTATCAAGGCTGCTTCACCTACTTCAAACCAACCAACTGGAGATCTACATCTACGCCCATATAATGCCTCATAAGATGCCATCTGAATGCTGGAACGGTAACTATTATTGTAGGCGAATTCTATAAGAGGAAGGTGATCATCCCAAATACCCTTGAAGTCGATCACACAAGCTCTCAACATGTCCTCTAAGGTTTGAATAGTACGCTCTGCCTGATCATCCGTCTGCGGATGAAACACTGTGCTAAGATTAACCTGAGTACCAAGACCTTTTTGAAATGACTTCAAGAAATGAGAGGTAAACTGAGGACCTCTATCTGAGATGATAGACAAAGGAACCCCATTCAATCTGACTATCTCATTAATGTAAAGCTTAGCGTAGTCCTCTGTCAAGTCTGTAGTCTTAATAGCCAAAAAGCGTGCAGACTTAGTAACTCTATCTACTATCACCCAAATGGAGTAATGTTGTCTGCGAGTACGAGGTAAACCTGTAATGAGGTCCATGTTGATCACTTCCCACTTCCAAGTAGGAATGTTGATCTCTTGAGTCATACCCCCTGGTTTACGATGTTCTACCTTCACTTGCTGACAATTAGGGCACTTAGCCACAAAACCTGCTATATCTCTCTTCATGCCATTCCACCAAAATACTTCCCGCAGATCACAGTACATCTTAGTGGCGCCTGGATGAATAGAATACCTAGAGTTATAAGCTTCTGCAGGAATCTGCTATCTCAACTCACCCACCTTAGGAACACATAATCGACCCTGATAGCGAAGCACACCATCTCCCTCTTGGGAGAATACCTCAACTCTCTGCTGGTGGACTGCACCCTTTAGTTGAAGCAATATCAGATCACTATCTTGCTTTTCCTTAACCTCCGCTACCAATGAAGATTCTGACCCATTATGAACTGTTACACCACCATCTGATATGCTCATAAGACGAACTCCTAAGCGAGCAAGTCTGTGAACATCCTTTGCTAGTTCTTTTCTTTCTTCCTCCACATGTGCTACACTACCCATAGATAGTCTGCTAAGAGCATATGCTACTACATTGGCCTTACCAGGATGGTAATGCACACTAATGTCGTAGTCCTTGAGGAACTCAAGCCATCTCCTCTAGCGAAGATTCAACTCTTTCTGGGTGAATACGAAAGCTTTTATGGTCTGTGAACACATATGTGTGAACACCATACAAGTAATGTCTCTAAATCTTAAGTTCAAACATCACTGCTGCAAGCTTGAGATCATGAGTCGGATAATTCTTCTCATGCACCTTAAGTTGTCAAGAAGCATAAGCTATAACCATAAAGGGGGTGATGAGATTCTTCAAGAAGGGCAAACTTAGTCCTTGATACATCGGACCATTTGAGATTCTTGATTGTGTAAGGCCAGTGGCTTATAGGTTGGCTCTACCACCTAGCCTATCTGGAGTCCATCCAGTGTTCCATGTGTCCATTTTGAAGAAGTATCATGGGGACGAAGATTAAATCATAAAGTGGGACTCAGTTTAGTTAGACAAGGACCTTCAGTATGAGGAGGAGCTAGTTGCAATTCAGGATCGCGATGTCTGCAAGTTGAGGACCAAGGAAATAAAATCTGTGAAAGTTCAATGGAAGCATCGTCCGGTTGAGGAAGCTACATGGGAAACCGAGAAGGACCTGAGAGACAAGTATCCCCAGCTATTCGACAATTCAGGTACTACTTTACTCTTACATTAACCAGTTTTCCTAGATTATCACTCAGGGACGAGTGATGGTTAAATTAGTATCTATTGTAACGACCTGTTTCCGTCGTATGGAAAGGCCAATGGGAAAGGAATTTGGTCCAGAAAACTTCTGGGTATTAACTTGGAAATTTCTAGCCTAGGTCAGATTTGGATGAAATCTGAGTCAGGTGAGGTCTAGGGAAGTATAGTAATGGATGGGGGATTTAATTATGAATTTGATCACATGAGTGGATATCCAAGACGTTATGGAGTCCGTACGGCTTTACGAAATCAAATTCGAGTGAGTAGAACTCTCGAAACTGATCTTAGCGTGAAAGGGTAGTTTTAGAACGTCAAAGTTTGAAGGTGTGTCGCAAAATGGGAGCTTGGAACTCAAATTCCGAGTTTATGTCTCTGTGCAAGCCGTCGGGGTGGGATTAATCCCACCAGGGCAGGGTCGCTGTGGCTGGTTATGGTCCGCTGTGGCGGGCCAGTCGCGACTTAAATCGGGGAAAAACCCCAAAAACGTTATTTTCTGCAAATCTTCGTTCTTAAGAGCTAAGGGACGATCCAGGGCAGTTTCTTGACAGATTTCCACGAATTATAGTGTTAAAGGTAAGAAAATTACTCTCCTAATCTGTATTTTGATTCTTAGAACTTAGAATCTTGGGTAATTATCATTGGGGGAGGGTTTTGGCCTGAAGTTAATGGAGAAAAAAAGCCCTAATTGAACGTTAGGATCTTTGACTGGCCTTGGGATGATAAGGTTGGTTATTGTCCGGGTAAATTAGACCTTGTTTAGTGATCCTTGTGTTAATTTCTTGTTTTAGATCAAGAACGAGCTGAAAGACTCCGGAAAGGGAAAGCTCACACGTCTTAGGATTATTCAGGCTTGGTTTTGAGGTAGGTGATAGTTCAATTTCCTGTTGTGTGATATATTCCGGTTAATTGCTTCATTGTATGCATGCATGTATGAGAATAGGGAAATGTGAATTGAATCTAATGAAATGAATATGTGCGAACAATTGCATGCTATGAACATGTTACTCGCTTGTGTGCCTGTGTGTACTGTTCATTATGGGTATGATTGGGACTGTGCTTGTACTGACTGGACTGGGTGTCACGTTCCGATATATACATTAGATCAGGTGTCACGTTTCGACACATATATTGGATCGGGTGTCATGTTTCGACACATGTATATTGGATCGGGTGTCACGTTCTGACACATGTATATTGGATCGGGTGTCACGTTCCGACACACTAACAGTTTGGGTGTGAAATTCATGAGAGGACCACTTGTGAGTATTACATTCATATTTGTCTGTCATTGATGTTGGAAATTGTATGTTGCTCCTAAAATGATAACTGAATTATGCATTTTGTATATGTGTGTTTACTGTGTTATAATTACTTTCTTATGTTTCACTTACTGGAGTAGCCGCGTGATCCTACAAGTACACTGTGGTTTGTGTACTTATACTGCACTTGCTCGTTCTTTGTTGAGTACAGGGCATCTTCAGGTGGCTACTGATAGACCTCTGCTAGGGGATCATTGATCGAGACCGGATTCGCGGGTGAGCCAGTTCTTTCAGGCTGCCATGGATCCTTCATTTGTTTAGTCTATTCTTTTCGAACTCAGACTACATAGTTAGACTTTTACTTATGTTTAGTTTTGGGGTTGTACACCTATTTCTTAGACTTGCTGATTAGTAGAGTTTTGGTACAATGACTTTCAGGTTCTAGGGGTTGAACTTCCGCAATAGTTATGTTTAGTTGTTTTATTAAACCCTTGGAGTTTATGGGAACTCCATTTTTATTCGTCATTTAAACCTGCTTCCGTATCTTTATATATTTTAATTTCTTTAAGTTTCTTAGTTTGGGTGTAGTAGTGGTTCTCCCACCGGAGGGTTAATGTGGGTGCCAATCACGGCGGTCTGGGTCGTGACAACTCCACCCCATCTAACCCTCCACTCATAATTTTTTTTTACATTTTTCTCGTTTTGTATTAGATACGTACATATATTTTTAGAAAAATATATTTTTCTACTTGCGTACCGAATATAACACACACACAAAACGAGAATTTTTTTTTGAAGCGGAGGATTATGTGCGATGGGGGTAGAATTATTTTTTAAAAAAATTTAAACAATATCTAAATTATTATTTGAAGGGATTGCGGGGGGGGGTGAAGTAATAAATTTTTTAAAGAAAATTTTATAAAAGAATTTATTTTTTAAAATTTAAAAATTGTGAGGGGAGGTGGGTGGGTGGGTGGGTGGGGGGGTACCGTGAGAAGAAGTGGTGGAGTTGAGTAAGAAAAATATTTTACATTTTATTTTATAATTTTTTGCGGAATAATAATACTTTAATTTTTAACTTTAACTAATACTAATAATTGATGTAATTTTTGTCAAGGTGGAATGTTTTGTCCATGTAGAGTGTGATGTGATAATGTTTTCAAATAAAAGAGAGAGTGTAGTACACACCATGATGAGAGTGTAATAAAAGAGATGTGTGTTTCTCAAACTAATAAGACAATTTAGGTATGAAACTTACAGTGTCAATAGTTTAGGTATAAAATTAAAAAAAAAAGTGAATAGTTTAGGTATGTTTTTTACCCTTATCTCCTTTATATATATATATATATTACATTCCAAAGTCCTCTTGGTGCTAAGTAAAATCCTAACAGAAATAAGCATAATAATTATCATATCATAATACTTGGAAAAATAAGAATTTAGTAATACCAATCCTAATCATAAACTTCATATCATAGAATAGCTCATTTCAAAATCACAATTTCATAATATATTCATAAAGACGTTTATCTTAAGCATCAAAATCACGATCATCTTTCATAATACGAATACTTCAATTGGAAGCAATCTTTTTCACAAAATATTTTGATACTTTATCTAAAAGCATCCTTTATTCATAAATTTTTCAATTTCATGATGCATGCATAATTTCATAATATATTCATAATCATAAAATAGGCAAATAACATGAATTCATGGAAAACATGTACATTGAATCAAATCATGCATAATACGATCAAATATAAGCAATTGAATCATAGTTATTTGATCCCATGTAGAATCATATAAAAATCCTAGAAATTGGGAATGAAATCATGGAAGAAGTACAAAAATCTTAATCTGGGACTCAATGAAAGAAAGAAAAAAAGAAATCCATTGATGAACTTCCCACATACCTTGATGAATTCAAGCTTTATATTGGAGAAGGAGACTTGAAGGCTTGAAGAACCCTAGCTTTCCTTGGAGATCCTCAGAGAGAATTTGGAGAAGATGAACTTAGGAGATTTTGGAGGTTTGAGTGACTGAGAGGAAATGTGTAGATTTAGGAGAATAAAATCAGTTATAGGCTAGAATGTTCTAGAAATGACGTAGTTTAGGCGTAAAAAGGGTATGAAAATATCCAAATAACTGAACTAAAATCTGCCAGACAGACCCTACGACTTGAACTACGGTTCGTAGAAACTTTTACGGACCGTCCTGATCACTCGTAGAACAAGTACCGGAGACCAATATTAGTGTTAACTTCCACAAGACCCTTCCTACGGGTTGTGGAACTACCTACGGCCCATAGGGCCTTTAGGTAGAACCCAAGTCCGAAAATCCTTTAAGTCCAAACCACTTCCCACGAACCCTAGACTAGGACCCGTCAAACTTTTCTATGATCCGTGCAACCAATCGTAGACCTAAGGTCAATCGCCAAGTCTGGATCTTCTTCTATGAGCACTTCCTACGACCCGTAGGTTCCTAAGTCTTGTCCTGTTGGTCCATAGAAACACATTAGAGACTTAAAATTTTCCAAAATTTCAACCCAAATCCTAGGACTGCCCTTCTACAGAACGCAGGCTCATAAGAACCTGTACCAGTAAAATTTCTGCAACTTTCTTTTCAAACTCAACTTACTAATTTCTGAGATGTTACAAGCATGGTACTCAATCCAACCACATACATAACCGTCCATTTGTAAGCTCACAATTGAACTCACCATCAGAATACTAACTAATGCATTCCTAATGTATCCTCATATCTTAGTATGATAGCTTATCCAGTTACCTCTTAGAATACCACATTAAATATCGAATAATCACAACTTCAGATTTCATTACATTAGTGAAATAGACAATTCGAAAGTTTGCATGCTCATTTATTCAGTCCTTATTAATTCAATAATAAAACAAGCACCAACTATGTCAGAAAAATAATCAATATGCAATACAACTCATATTACATATCAGAAACTAAGCAAAATCTAACTTCAAGTAAACCATAATCTACCTCAATCGGAGATCTGAAGTAAACAAGTTGAATTCTCGGAGCCTTCCCTTTCCTTACAACCTCAAAATGTTCAATGTCTAAAACAAGCAAAATATAGCAGTAACTTAATCATCTATTTCCTCAAACTTTTGATATTCAAGCCCACATAATTCTATCTTTTAGAAAAATAAACTATTTATTTTTAGTTTATTTCATCAAATCAAAGGTTTCCATGATCATACCAATCTCATTCTTGGAGTTTCAGGCCCATTAACCTCTCTTCAACAGTTCATTTGCTCAGAGAACCTAACTTTATCAAATTTCTAAGTTCCCAAATATGATCGTTAATGAATGATTCATAATTTTATGCTAAGAGACAGAATTTAACGGTTTAGAATAAGTAATTATGCATATTTATACTCCCCCACATGCTCCCCCGTCAAGATAATAACTCTAGGGTTAAAATCCATGAATTCTCACGGAGATTTTACCTTTCGATTCTAGGAGGAAATCTAATTACGGATTGGAAAGATGAAAGAGAAGTACTTCTAGGGATAAAACCCTAAGCTTTGGAAAAGTCGCCACTAGAGTCCTTTCACCGAATATTTTATATTTTAATTAAGACTGAAACTGACTTGAAACAGCGTTATTATTTTCGCAACCTTCTATATAGAGAAGACCTTCGCTATAGCGAACCTACGTGGCCTGGACCACTTTTTTCATAGAACCAAACCAATTGTTCGCTATGGAGAACCTCACCAACATGTGAGCCTTTACTATGTCGAAGCTTAATTTCGCTATAGCAAAGAATTTTTTACTATAGCTACGCCTGATAGGATTTCCAAAACTCAATTTTCATTTTATATTTTTTACCAACTCTTAACCCATGCAAACCTATACAAGGATACTATGGTCCTAAATAGTCATAATGACGGGACAAATCATTACATTGGCTCCCCTTTCTTTTTTATTTCTCCTGCTTCGACTCATTATTCCTTCAATTCTTTTCATTACTACACTGTTTTATAATTCTACACAATAAAATATAATATTAAGTACAAAATAATATAATCATTGTTCAAAAGATAATTTAAAATACTATTATGTGTGGCAAATAATGATTAAATATATAATTTTTTATCATACCATCATAAACGAATCAGGTTTACTCTTTTATAAAATTTGTATGTCATGAATTTTCTTCTAAATTCAAATTTTAGTATCTTCACTTATATAACTATGTATTATAAAACTCATTCTATACTTTAGAAATATTGTGTTTTCTCCAATTGTACTTATGAATTAAAATATATGGAAGAGAGGTGTATTTGTGTCACGTTCCGAGTCTACCTCCTAAACGTGACTGATATTTGAAATCATTGTTAGCCCAAGTGAATTCTTGGTCTGGCATATAATAAGATTGACTACTAATCGATGCGGAAGCTAAGATTTATAGTAATAGCCAAGCTATTGAATACTGAACCATCTTTTATAAATAAAGAATACTAAAACATTTGAGCAAAAGTTTGAAATAGAACTGAAACTACTAATGTGTATGACCCATGGATGTGTCAAATGAGCCTCTAAAACAATTGAGTTGGATAAGTTTACCAGGATAAGACCCCGGGCTTCCTGAAACCTAACACAACTTAACTGAATAAAATCTTTTGAATCGTAACTGAAGTCCTTTGAATGTGAGGAGGACTCACCACAAGCTAAAAGTAGATGAACTAAGTGGAACGTCTAGCTGTAAATCTGAATCAAAGTGTTGAAATGTACATCTTTAAACGATGTAATTCAAAGTGATACATGAAATATATTGATATGTAAGGTAAGAACTGAGAACAACACTTATACAACAAGTGAAAGAACTACAAATTTGAGCATGAGTAATATACAAATGATAACTGAAGGACTAAGACTCAAAACTCTGACATATGAAATAATATTTCAAAAAGAAAAATACATATTTGAGATCATAATTTCCAAAATCATATCAGAAAGGATGCATTCTATATAAAATCTTATGATGATTATATTAAGAAAAAATATATTTAAAATTGGATTCAAAGCTTTTAGTGGGAGTTTTCCTTAATCAACTTACACCATGTGATCTCATGATACACCAATGAATGCCCAAATTGGAAGGGTGCCTTATACCTTGTCAGGGTATATGACTTTTTTGTCTAATATGGATCCACTAATTAAATCTTAAAGGGCTAAAGGAGTTGAGCGATAAAAAGGTGAAACATAATCCTATGGTGTCATGTAGTTCTGGAACTTGGAAATTCTAGAACTCATGTTCACTTAGTATTACATACTACTACCAAAACATACTATCTATATAGCTCATAAATATGTCAAGCTTATCTAGAAGCTTACATAAATCTTGCTCAATATCTCTTTCTAAAATATATCGAGCTGTGAGACTATATCCAAATATATGAGACTAAACTGAAATCTTTCTTTTAAAATTAAATCATATGCTGGAATTTCTTTCAAAAACACATCTTCCAAACCATGAGAAAATTTTCTAGAACAAGCATATGTCACGATTCAGACCGTCGTGATTGGCACCCACACTAACCCTCCGGTGGGAGAACCATAACTACAATCCAACTAAGCAATTTAACCAAATACTAAGCATTTAAAGCTACAGAATTAAGTTTAAATAACTAAATAATTAATACGAAGTTTCCATAAACTACGGAAGTTCAACTAATATCTAATTAACTAATGCGGAAATAACCCCTAGAACCTGAAAGTCATTGTACCAAAACATCTAAAGTTCAACAAGTCTAAGAACAAGGGGTACAACCCCAACCAACATAAGAAATAACTAAATAGTCTAAGTCCGAAAAGAATGGACAAAACAAAATGAAGGACTCCATGACAGCCTGAAAGAACTAGCTCACCCTTGAAATCCAGTCTTGATCAGTGATCTCCTAAATGAGGTTTGTTAGTAGCCGCCTATAGATGCCCTGTGCTCAACAAAGAAAGAGAAAGTACAGTATCAGTACACAACCATAGTGTACTGGTAGGATCACGCGGCTACCCCCATAAGCACAATATACGAAGACAAACACAATATAATAAGCATACATATACGAAACACAATTCAGTTATCATTTCAGGAGCAATGTACTATTCCACATTCTCAATAGCAATAGATATAACAACACAATGGTCCTCTCATGGAATCCATACCCAAACTGTTAGTGTGTCAGAATGTGACACCCGATCTAATGCATGTGTTAGTACGTGACACCCGATGCCAATTAGTGTGTCGAAACGTGACACCCGATCCAATGTACGTGTCAGAACGTGACACCTGATCCAATAAGCACAACCACAGTCACAATCACATCCGTAATGTACAATACTCAAATCATATGGTCAAGTACACAAGTTCATGACATGCATTGTTCATAGTCATTTCATTAGGTTCGTTTCCACATTTTATCAGATTCACATACACACATGCATATTATATAACAATGAATCCACATACATTACACAAACAGGAAATGAAACCATCACCTACCTCGAAACCAAGCTTGAATCCTCCTAAGACACTTGATTCTTCCCTTTGCGGATTATTTCCGCTTGTTCTTGGTCTACAAATGAATAATTTAACGCAAGGAAAAATAATTAAGGTGTAATTTACCCGGATTATAACAAACCCAATAACCTAAGACCAAACCCATGATCCTAAGGTGCAGCTAGGGCATTTTCCCACCATCAACTTCAGGCCAAAACCCTCCCCCAACTAACTACTCATAAATTTACGTTCTACGAATTGAAAAATAGATTATGGGAGTAAAGTCCTTAGCTTTAGCACCAAAAGTCGTGGAAAACTGTCAAGAAATCACCTGGGGTCATCTCCTAACTCTTAAGAATGAAGTTTGCAGAAAAATAATAAAATTGGGGTTTTCCCCCGACTTAATTCGCTCCTGGCCCGCTACAGCGGACCCCATCCCGCTACAGCAACCCCGCCTTGGCGGCTTACACGGAGATAGAACCTTGGATTTTGAGTCCCAAGTCCCCATTTCACAACACACCTTCAACCTTTGACGTTCAAAAACAACCGTTCAAGCTAAGATCAGTTTCGACAGTTCTACTCGCCCAAATTCGATTCTGTAAGTTCGTACGGGTTCCTTAACGTCTTAGCTATCTACTAATGTGATGAAATCATAATTAGATCTCTCATTCATTATCATATTTTTCAAGACCTCACATGACTCATATTTCGTCCAAATCTGGACTAGGCTAGGAATTTCCAAGTTACTACTCAAAAGTTTTCTGATTCCAATTCTTTTCCCGTTGATTTTTCCCCAACGACGGAATCAGGTCATTACAACATAGCTTGTAGATTCTCAAAATAGCTTTCATAATAACATAAAGTCTCTACAATCATCTTTTGAAATATAAGCTTCACGAATCATAAATAAAATCATGTCAAGAACTAATAAAGATGACAGTTGAAAACCTTGTAAAGCATAAAGAGGAAACACAATAGTCAATAATCGATAATCATGAGTAAATAGTTCAATAAATCATGCAATTTGACATAACAAGTGTGAATTTGAAAGTGGGTTTATAAACCCCAACTATAAAATTAAATTCATGAAAATTGACTAGTTTTGGACATGAGGATGAAAAGAATTCCTCATTAAAGTCCTACATATCTTAATTTTGAAGTTTGAGAAAAATTCATGATTGAGATCTCTAAAATTCGTGTAGATCATGTTCTTTGAAGTGTTGGGAAAAAAGAGTGGAAGAGTTTGTCATAACTTATGAAATCTCACTGACTTTTGGAGGAAGTTAATAGTCATGGGTTAGGCTTATGGGATAAAGAAAAGATGAAAATACCCCTCCTCAAAATATGAAAAGATGATAAAACTAAAAGAATTTCGGAGCAAACATGCACGGTCACACAACTATTCCCGCAGCCGGGGAAGTAGCACTGACCTTACCGTGAGGTCGCACGACAAAAGTCTTCTTCGTGCGGTGGTAGTAGGAACCCTGAAAGTTACCTCTGCTCTTGGCTTTCTTAGCCAAAGCCTTAGCCTGCCCATCACGTCTAACTCCTTCCACTTTCTTCACGAAATCGGTCACCTCATTAAAACTTTTTTCCTTCAGAAGTCATGTGAACAGAGAATACCTGTAACTCGGAGTTCAGTCCCTTGACGAATAGACGGATCCTCTCCTCCTCAGTAGTCACCAATTGTGTAGCATATCTAGACAAGACATGAAACTTAGCATCATATGTAGCTACAGACATACTACCTTGCTCCAAGGCCATGAACTCATCCTTCTTATGATCTCTCAAGGTACGGGGCACATACTTTTCCATAAACAGAGCATGAAACTGGGTCCAAGTGAGTGGGGTTAAACTGACGATCTGTATTCCACATAGGCCCTCCACCACTGCTTAGCCTCACCCTAAAGCTGGAAGGTCACAAACTCTACCCCATGCTGGTGTACAATACCTAACTTATGCAGCCTCTCATAACAATCCAAGATGAACTCATAGGTGTCCTCACTCTCAAAACCATGGAACATAGGCGGCTTCAACTTCAGAAACTTTGTCAATATCTCATGCTCATTACCAGTCATAACGGGACCCAACAGAGGATGGAAATAGGCATTAGTGCTTAATGCTCCATCTCCCCTGGGACTAGTAACAGTAACGAGGCGGTTGATCGGAGATTGAGTAGTTTGCACTGTTGGAAGGATTCCAGGACCAACCAATCCTTTCAGAAAAGACATGATCTGCTGAGCTAACACTGGGTCTAAGGGAGGAACGCTAGTATTCCTAGCCAGTGCATCCTCTTCCTGTTCAATATCCCCCTCGTCCTCAATCTCCACATTCCCTTCTACCTCTTCATGATGTACGAGAGGAACCTCATCTCTGGGAGCATTCTCAACCGGTGCTCCATCCCTAGTAGGTGCTACCCTTCCTCGGCCTCTGCCTCTTGCTCTTCCTCTACCACTGCCTCGACCGTAACCTCTTGCTGCGGATTCCTCAGCTGGCTCATTAACGGGAGCTACGGGTCTGACACCGTTGAATCTAGTGTTAGTCATCTGCGGACAGAAGAGTGAAGGAGATTAGATACCAATTTGGATCACCAGATACCAATTGGAATCAAGTTATAGCACGAAAGGAGACAAGAGAAAACAGAGAGATTTCCTATAGTCCTATAGCCTCTCGAAGAAAAGTACAGACGTCTCCGTATCCGTATCGTTTTGCAAGACTATACTAGACTCGTTTTGATACAACGAGATCAACAAACCTAGGGCTCTGATACCAACTTTGTCACGACCCAGACTATCGTGATTGGCACCCATACTAACCCTCCGGTGGGAGAGTCATAACTACAACCCAACAAAGCAATTTAACCAAATACTACGCATTTAAAGCTACGAAAGCAGGTTTAAATAACTAAATAATGAATAAGGAGTTCCCATAAACTCTTAAAGTTCAACTAACATCTAATCAACTAATGCAAAAATAAACCCTAGAACCTGAAAGTCATTGTACCAAAATATCTAAAGTTCAACAAGTCTAAGAACAAAGGGTACAACCCCAACCAACATAAAAAATAACTAAATAGTCTAAGTCCGAAAAGAATGGACTAAACAAAATGAAGGAATCCATGGTAGTCTGAAAGAACTAGCTCACCCTTGAAATCCGGTCTCGATCAGTGATCTCCTAAACGAGGTCTGTCAGTAGCCGTCTGAAGATGCCCTGTACTAACAAAGAAAGAACAAGAGCAGTAACAGTACACAACCACAATGTACTGGTAGGATCACGCGGCTACCCCCATAAGCACAATATAGAAGACAATCACAATATAATAAGCACACATATACGGAACACAATTCAGTTATCATTTCAGGAGCAATGTACAATTCTACATTCTCAATAGCAATAGATATAACAACACAATGGTCCTCTCATGGAACCCATACCCAAACTGTTAGTGTATCAGAACGTGACACCTGATCCAATGCATGTGTCGGTACGTGACACCCGATCCCAATTAGTGTGTAAGAACGTGACACCCGATCCAATGTATATGTCGAAACGTGACACCCGATCCAATCAGCACAACCACAATCACAATCATATCGATAATGTACAATACTCAAATCATATCGTCAAGTACACAAGTTCATGGCATGCATTATTCATAGTCATTTCATTAGGTCCGCTTCCACATTTTATCGGATTCGCTTACACGCATGCATACAATATAGCAATCAATCCACATACATTACACAAACAGGAAATCAAACCATCACCTACCTCGAAACCAGGCTTGAATCCTCCTAAGACACTTGATTCTTCCCTTTTTGGATTTTTATCGTTTGTTCTTGGTCTAGAAACAAAAAAATTTAACGCAAGGATCAATAATTAAGGTCTAATTTACCCGGATTATAACAAACCCAATAAGCCAAGACCAAACCCATGATCCTAAAGTGCAGCTAGGGCTTTTTCCCACCATCAACTTGAGGCCAAAACCCTCCCCTAACTAATTACTCATAAATTTACATTCTACGGATCGAAAAATGGATTAGGGGATTAAAATCCTTACCTTTAGCACCAAAAGTCATGGAAAACTGTCAAGAAATCACATGGGGTCGTCTCCTCACTCTTAAGAATGAAGTTTGTAGAAAAATAACGAAATTGGAGTTTTTCTCCGAGTTAATTCGCGCCTTGCCCGCTACAGCGGACCCCATCCCGCTACAGCGGACCCGCCTTGACGGGATAAATCTCGCCCTAGCAGCTTACACAGAGATAGAACCTCAGATTTTGAGTTTCAAGTCTCCATTTCACAACACACATTCAACCTTTGACGTTTAAAATCAACCGTTCACGCTAAGATCAGTTTCGGAAGTTCTACTCATCCGAGTTTGATTCCGTAAGGTCGTACGGGTTACTTAATGTCTTAGCTATCTACTCATGTGATCAAAATCATAATTATATCTCTCATTCATTATCAGATTTCCCTAGACCTCATATGACTCAGATTACGTCTAAATCTGGACTAGGCTAGGAATTTTCAAGTTACTACTCAAAAGTTTTCTGACCCCAATTCTTTCCCCATTGGTTTTTCCCTAACGAAGGAATCAGGTCGTTACAGCATAACTTGTAGATTCTCAAAATAGCTTTCATAATAACATAAAGTCTCTACAGTCATGTTTTGAAATATAAGCTTCACGAATCATAAATAAAATCATGTCAAGAACTAATAAAGATGACAATTGAAAACCTTGTAAAGCATAAAGAGGAAACACAATAGTCAATAATCGATAATCATGAGTAAATAGTTCAAGAAATCATGCAATTTGACATAACAAGGGTGAATTTGAAAGTGGGTTTATAAACCCCAACTATAAAATTAAATTCATGAAAATTGACGAGTTTTGGACATGAGGATGAAAAGAATTCCTCATTAAAGTCCTACATATCTTAATTTTGAAGTTTGAGAAAAATTCATGATTGAGATCTCTAAAATTCTTGTAGATCATGTTCTTTGAAGTGTTGGGAAACAAGAGTAGAAGAGTTTGTCATAACTTATGAAATCTCACTGAATTTGACTTTTGGAGGAAGTTAATAGTCATGGGTTAGGCTTATGGGATAAAGAAAAGATGAAAACACCCCTCCTCAAAATATGAAAAGATGATAAAACTAAAAGAATTTCGGAGCAAACATGCACGGTCACACAACTATTCCCGCAGCCGGGGAAGTAGCACTGACCTTACCGTGAGGTCGCACGACAGAAGTCTTCTTCGTGCGGTGGTTCATGCGACTGTGTAGTGCCGATAAAATGGACATATCTTTTAGTACATAATTTGGATTGACAAACAGTCAAAGACAATGAAAAGAAAATTTCAAAACCTGTCATTTAGTCGGTATTAGGCACAAAACTCTTGATATGCTAGGAGTTTCTTATGACCTTAATTTATATTCAATACACTTTACATACTTATGATTGAACCTTAGTACTCATGGACAATTAAAAATCACTCGTTATGAACCTATACACCTATGAAGAATTATTAGGATTTTAGCATAGATTTTTTTTGGTGTCCTGAAAATATCGATGTCTTGGAGCAATAACGTAATAATGGTGTATCGTCTCGTCATAATGCAATGATATGTAATTATTTAATATTTAATATATAATATGGTATTCCATTTATAAAAAAGAATAATGTCCAATTCACATAGACTGTCTTATCCTAATTGTTGATTTAATTATTAACTTACCTTTTCTAACAATAGTTAATTATCACTATCATATGATAAAACCAAAAGTTTTGATTGACTTCACGTGTTTAAGAAGTTAAAATGATTTTATTTGAAGCTAATTCACATTCAACAAGCACGCACATATTTAGATTTTTTCTAAATAGGAAATAATGTACTTTTCATTAAATAAAAAGAGAGGTAGATTGTATCATATCTCAAATATAGAAAGAAAATTTTGATTTTTCGCAAAGCTTCAACCAATAATGAAATCCATTTGAAATTTATAGGATATTTTTAGTTGAATCATGCCAAAGTAATACATTCGCTAATTATGTTATTATCTTATATTACTTGTACAAATGAACTCTAAAGTTTTAACCAAATTGAGATCTATTCTCACTTCTCCCTACTTCCATGCAAATCATATCTTAGCCTAGCTATGTATACGTCGGGTGCTGATAGAGGCGGACCCATATGATTTGGTGGGGTGCACATCTACCGATTAACTTCGAAGAATATCATGTGTATTTATGCATATCTATCTTGAGAAATTGACAGAAAGTAGGAGGATATAATTAATAGTGCACCCATGAGGAGCATATGATTTCCCTTGTGCTGCTGGTACAAGCCAGAGGAACCACCGGCGAGACCATGGTTTGATCCAGCTAGTGCCCTATTTCTTTGTTTTTATATAAAGCTAGCTTAGAGCTCATATTTTCCATTAGTGATCATGGTGCACTCTAAGTCTTCAAATCCTGAGTTCCCCTCTGCCGTTTTATAGTCTACATCTGGTGGTCAATCAGGCATCACATTATCACCCACATGTCAATTCCCACTCCTTCCTATTCTGAAAGACATCACAACAACTACAGAGCCCTAACCCTCCCATTAATCTGAAAGAGAAATATTTTGTTCAAATAGAAACAATGACAATAATTAATGGAGAACGAGTTGTATAGTAGACATATGCAAAGGTTACAAGGATGAACATAATTGAGAATTTTCAATATGAAACAGTACGTAAATTTTCTTATGGTTGGCCATCATTAGAGAAATTGCATACTTTAATTCCTCAACAATGTTGAACAAAAGGAGAATGCTCGATTGGACTTTATTCATAGTCTATATGTGTTCATTACGTTTATATTCCTAAAAGACTTTTAAAACATCATGTCAAATGAATGAGGAAAGGATGAAAACACCACTCCTCAAAACGTAAAATTAAAGTAGATTAAACTAAAAGAATTTCATAACAAACGTGCGCGGTCGCAAAACTGAAGCCTAGGTCGTGCGGTTGTTCGCTTTGCCGTGGAAGTAGCACTGACCTTTACTGTGCAATCGCGCGACAGAAGTCTTGTTCGTGCGACAGTTCGTGCAGACTGTGTAGTGGCCATTAACATGGACTTAACAATTTTTAGCACATAATTTGGATTGACAAACGGTCAAAAACATTGGAAAGAAAACATCAAGACCTGTCATTTGGTTGGTATTAAGCACAAAACTCTTCATATGCTAGGAGTTCCTTATGACCTTAATTAATTCATATCCAATATACTTTACATACTTATGATTGAACCTTAGCACCGATGGACAATTAAAATATGTAATGACTCGATTGGTCTTTTTTGGAAATGTCATGAATTTATAGTTTTGCCCCTTTCGATTTTGACCCTGAGTCTATTATGATTGAGTTTTTAAAGTTGGTTTCAAACTTTGAGTTTAGAGTTGAGAATTTTATAAGTTCTGAGCTTGAAAGGCTAATGTTGTTAAGAAAGTGGTTTTCGGTGTCTTTTGGAGTTTCAAGTGTCGGAATGTAATTCTGTCGATTCCATCAATCCTGAAATGTAGAATCTGGTCTGTGAGAGTTGTCGTTTTCAAATTTGAAGTCTTTTTTAGGATTTAAGATCCTAAGTTGAAAATTATTGATAAATTATCCTTTGGGTTGACTTTGGTCAACATTCAGGGTTCGAATGCTTGGATCAAAATTTTGAGAATTTTATTGGATCCGGGAGATAATTTTAGGCCTAGGAGAGGTCTTGGTTGATTTTTGAGAGGTTCCGAGCTTGTTTTGGCCTTTTAGGGGTATGTTCGTTTCTTGTTGTTTCACGGATGCCGAGTTAAGGAGACCTCATATTCATGTTTTGACAGTTCTATTGAGTCTGAAACGTCGAGTAATCAATTTGTTTATATGATTTGTGCGTATGAGGTTCCAAACAAATCCTGATAGTCCTTTGATGTTTACAGAGTTGGCTTATTTTATGGTACCTGGAATCTATTGTTTTTCGCGTTTGTGAAGGAATGGCCGCTCTCGCGATCTTCGTGAAATCGAAGGTCTGATCGCGAAAGTGAAGAGCCAGGTGGCCTGACCATCACGATCGGGAAGGGTTGGTCGCTTTCGCGATCTTCGTTAAAGCGAAGACCCTGCCTTTCAAGGGTTTCATTTTTGCGAACCCAAGGTCGCTTTGGTGATATCAGAGGGGGGTTTGACCTGCTATTTTTGGGGTTTAAGTCCTATTTTTTATTTTTGAGCTTGGTAAACTCTTGAAGGCAATTTTGAAGAGATTTCTTGTGCTAAATCTTTTGGGTAAGCTTTTGTGGTCCCGGAAATTTCATTTTCCTTTGATTATTTATGAATTTTAACATTAAAATTTAGAATTTTGATTGGTAAATTACAAGGTTTTCAAGAACTCGAGCTCTAAACAAAAATGGAGATTGTGAACTGATTTAAGTCCTTTTTTGAAGTGGTTTTCACCAATGGATTCCAAATGCCATGGGTAATGATTTCAAATAAAGAATTTCATATTCAAACTTCATTTTTGGAATCAGGTTTTGAGTTAATTGACCCGTTTTTCAAAGTATATGATGTGGGTATTATTATTTTCCGAAATTTATTGTAAATATTTGTTTGTTATAAATTGTGTGGCTTTAGACATTGGTCGGAAGGGGAAGACTCAAGTCTTGGAGTGACTAGTTAGTTGAATTAAGGCAAGTGATCTCCCAAACATTGTATTCTAGTAAAATTCGTGTATTTTTCCTTTATTGTCTGTGTTGGGAGTAATGGGGATGAGGTAATGGGTTCATTGTTCCACTTGATTGAACTTAATGAATAAAAAGGGGATTAAATAAAAGGTTATGTATTGATCATAATACTTTGTGAATTGCCTTGTTGTGGCCCCTATTTGATTGATTAATGAAATGCTTTGATGGCATGAATGTGAACTTGAATTACTTGAATTGTTGTCTCTTTCTTATGGTGTGAATTCGATTATGTGCATTGATTGTTGTACACCGTGTGTGATGTAAAGCCGATGGAAAATGGTTTCGACTAGTGACATGATATAGAGCCGATGGGAAATGGTTCTAGATAGTGATATGATATAAATCGATGAAAAATGGTTCCAGCTAGTGATACAAAGTCGATGAGAAATTATTCCGGCTAGTGATACAAAGCCAATGAGAAATGGTTCCGGTTAGTTATACAAAGCCGATGGAAAATGGTTCCAGCTAATGATATGATATAAAGACGATGAGAAATGGTTCTGGCTAGTGATTGTTATAAAGCTGATGAAAAATGATTATGATTAATAATATTGTTCCGAAGGGAAATGATTCCGGCAAGAGTTTGATTATTATGATTTGATGCTTATGTTTGACATACTTGTTAATAGTGATTGATGCACTTGTTACTTGTGATCGATCTACTTGACATTGAGATTAACTTACTTGATACGTGTTGATTGTTGAATTGTGACTATTGAACTGTGATTATTGAACCTTGTGAGTCGTGTATTGTAGAACTGTTAGGTTGGACTGATTTCTATGCAGGTTGTAATTTGAGAAGGTTCCGTTGGGATGAAAGGAGTACTCGATTTCTAGCTTGTTGTTTTTTATTAGATTTCTTGTTGGGTATCGTGTTGTTGGTACTCACTCCTTGTTTTACACTCGTGTAGGTTCCGAGTCCAATATAGTGTGATTGCTCTTTCTCTCCCATTTCTGAGGCTTGTCAAGGAACTGTTGAGAGGTAGTTGTTTGTCATCCCGGCTTCTTCTTTTTATGCTTTGTTCTGATTGAGAAACAAAGACTTGAGACTAGTACTTATTTCTTAATTCTGCACTTTATGTATTAGTGGCTTGTACACGTGACAACCAGATTTTGGGGTGTTAATAAAATAAATAAGTTTTCTTCTTTTGTCTTGTTCTTGCTTTATCTTTCTACATTTCTTTCGATTCTTTTGAGTTGAGGCTGACTTGTCTTAGTGGGGATAGACAAGTGTCATCACGTCCATTTTTTAGATTGTGATAAAATCACCCAGTATAAACCTATACACCTACGAAGAATTATTAGGACCTTAGCATATAAATTTTTGAGGTCTTTAGCAAATATCGATGTCTTGGAGAAATAACCTAATTGTTAGAAAAAATAATAGGAAATATAAATTGAAGAAGAAGAAGACTTTAAGGCGTGTAATCACTTTTTTAAAGAGATATTTTCCGTATACATATTGGGGAAAATACAAACAAATCCCTTCAGAATACAACAAAGTCCTATGTTTATACATGCAGATTTTTCTTAGGCTATTTCTAGATAATATTTATATTTATAGAAGTTAAGAGATGACTTTTCATAAGAGTCTTGTTCTTTCATTGACATATGACTTTTCATAAGATTCATGTTCTTTCATGAACAAATGACTTTTCATAACAATCATGCGTTTTCATGAACAGATGTGTCTGTTCCATTTAAGACCTCTATATATTACAAAATATTCAACAACATAATACCAGTGCATCGTCTCATCATAATGCAATAATCTGTAATTATTTAATATTTAATAAATAATAATGATATTTCATATTATATATTTTATACAAGTTTAAGTGTCTATTTGTGCACAGTCAAAATTGAAGAACATAAATATAAAATGAAATTAATTAAAAGGGCATATTTATGTATTATGTCAATTGGTCAAACATCTTTATCATTATCTTTTGGTAAGTGAGTAGGAAACAAGTCAAAGTTGACTCATTTCTCCTTCCAATCTTTATCATTATCTTTTGGTAAGTGAGTAGAAAACTTGTAGTATATATAGCTACTACTAATCATATTTTCAGACCATTCTAAAATTTTCTTCACATATTAAGTAGTTGTATTCTTGAGTCTTCCCATTGATTTCTCCAAGTACTAAGCAAGACGTGCTGTCATTCTATGTAAGTAATTTATATGCTAATTAATTCTTCATTTCTTTTCTACCTTTTTTGTTCCTGTTTTGCAAGAATTTTGTAAATTCATTAAATTAATTACTCTATATATACCATCATGTATGTATGTCTGCATTCCAAACATTAGCATTTAATGATCTCCAAGTCTAGTGCTTTTTATTCTGTGGAGAGTTAACAAGGTTGTTTTTTGTTGTTTTATGACCTTCTACTATAATTATAGATCTTACAAGTTATCAATGTAACTTTTGTGATATATGGAATATTTTTGGGGAACATCTTATTAAATAATAAATAGTTTAACATGAGTTTAATACGCGAAAAATAAAGATTCTTTCGAGAAAAAAATATTTTCTCTTCATAAATTTATTTGATGTGAATCTGAATTATATAAATCAATGAATTGAAATAGTCTATATATTCAATACTACTATTTGAAATCTTTTTTTTTCGTTGGATTGTGACTTTGTGCTATCCCGCTAAGTTTTCATTACAACTTTAATTAGATTTTTGAAATTCTTTTTCATCTTTAGTCAAATATATTTGGAATTTCTTTAGGGACACGATAAAATATAAATTGAAATACATGGGTTTCAAATTTTAGGTTTCAAGAAGAAATTTTTTTTGATACAAAGTGTACTCTCTTTTTAAAATATCATTTGGTGTGAATTTAGAATAGATTTTTCTACCACCATTTTTCAATTGTTTAGAGAGAGGGTACGTAGTTTACTAAAGATTTTAATCCTGAATAATTTGACTTGACTAGCAAAAATACCTCAACTGAATTTGTGTCTTGTGGACAAACAATAATAACAACTATGTGTTAACCCTAGATAAATTTGAACTGACTACATGAATATTCACTAATTTTACTATTTGGTACAAGCTCAACTGACAATAATACGATATGATTTTATTTTTTTTCTATATTTTACATCGCATTACAAGTTTTAGATATGACTTAAGGCACTCCTAAAAAGCATAAGACCTAACTTAAATTTGTTATAACGACAGATGTGGATAGGTGAATTGAGTTTGTTCTTTAACAAAATAAGGGGTTTGATTTGTATTTTAAATAATTTTTGAAGTCTTCATTGGTAAAAATATATAGTAATGGAAATGGAGTTATTCAATAGATTCGTGATTAGTAATTGGTAGTCTATACAACAATAAATAACTACTACCGCCTTTAACTATAACTAGACACTCCATTTATGTTACTACATGAGTTTAACTCTTTCTTAATATATACTCCATTTATGTCATAGTATCTTGATATGTTGTATCTTTTCATTTGTAATTTTTGAATTCTGGTATTATATGATCACATATGATATTGAGTTGAACTGATACAATCTTAAATTTGTTGAGAAATAAAATAGTGACATGAGTGAGAGAAGAGAAAGTTCGATTAATGTTGTGATAGGAGGATCTGGAGAGGAAGAAATAGAGAGAAGTTCTACCGGTGACAACATAACTGGTGGTGCATCTGCAGATGAACGTGGTGAATCATCATCGAAGAGGAAGAAACCCATTAGGCATAATGCTGATCAGATTCAAGAGCTTGAAACGTACGTATAGATAGTTCTAATTTTATTTTGTACTTGTTTATTTGCTTATGTTAATTTTGATCATTGTTTATACCATTGGGAATAGGTTTTTCAAAAAGAATTCACTTCCTAACAAAAAAGTACGACTAGAACTTGCAACAAAATTATCCATGGACATCAACCAGGTGCAAAATTGGTTCCAGAATAAAAGAACCCAAATGAAGGTGATGCATAGTCACAACATTTCTTATGTGAAATTTGTATATAATTGATTATAAAAATGAATTGTGTTATTTTATCAGTCGCAATTGGAATGGTACGAAAATAAGACTCTGAAGCAAGAAAATGAGAAGCTTCGCATAGAGCATTTTGTAATGAAGGAAGCCCTGGAAAATTCAATTCGTGACAATTGTAAAGAAAACATTGATGAGAATCAAATAAAGATTCAGCATGACCAATTGGAAGATCAAGTTAAGAGGCTTACCGCTCAAGCGTACAAATTAAGCTTAGTTAATAAACATGTAGTGCATCATAAGATGGTGTTAATGAATCTTGCTTTGGATGCCTTCAATGAGCTTTTTAGGCTCTACGAAAATGATAAACCTCTTTGGATTAGCAGTTTGGATGGAGGTGCACAAACGTTAAATATTAAGGAATATGCTCGATTGTTCACCCCATTAATTGGCACCAAGCCTGAACATTTCACAACTGAAGCCACAAGGGCATCAGGTACAGTGAATGACACCAGTTTGGCATTGGTAAATACACTGATGGACAAGGTACGTACGCTCTTCAATATATATGTTGTTGCATACTATTTTAATCAATTAAATTTAACTTCAAGTATGTGTTGACATGTTATATTTTTCTTTTATATATATGCAGAGTCGGTGGGTAGAGATGTTTCCATGCATTGTTGGAAAAACATATACTACTGATGTGATTTCCACTGGCATAGGTGGAAATAAGAGTGGTTCTCTACTATTGGTATATCTATTTACTTATTATTTTGATGAAAGCGACCTATTTTTATTATTTCATGCACTAACAACTTGAAAGTAATGATTTGCAGATTAACACCGAATTGCAAATCATTTCTGACCTAGTTTCTGTTCGTGAAGTACAATTTCTCCGCTTTTGTAAGAAACATGCTGAAGGTGTCTGGGCTATCGTTGATGTGTCTGTTGACTTGATTCAAGAAGGTTCACAACAGAGCGAAATTGAAAATTGTCGGAGGCTGCCATCTGGCTGTATTTTACAAGATATGCCTGATGGTTATTGCAAGGTAATTCAATATAATTTTTCTTTTCATTTTGCATCTCATAAAGGCCTTTATATTTTTTGAAATTCAATGAGCTAGGTCACTCATATTTTATTAATTTTATTCTTGTTGATTTACTTTTATTGATTTTTTTATAATACAATCTATGTATCCATTGTAGTGCTTTAATTTGTTCTTTATCTGAATTTTTCTTTATTTATTCGGAATGAGAAAGATCAACTTTCTTCTAGCTTTGAGAAATGCAACTATTTAGTAATTGTTTGAAACATGCTATATCCTTTCTTGATAAAGAATTTTTCTTTTTATTTTTCACCTTCTAACCTTGCAATAAAATTCTAATTGTCTAATTTTTTAATGCTCACTTTCAAGTTCATTCAAATTAATATATTCAGATACATTAATTTGTTGCTTTCTTTTGCAAAGATTTTTCTGCAATTTTTTGCTTCCTTGTATCCCTCGCGTCATACTAAATGCAAGACCTAAATATTTTGCACACTCCCTCCTTCCATATTTATTGGCAAGACCACTAGAAATCTTTTTTTGAGGATACATTCCTTGTGATTGACTCATTTATTTAATGGTTGAATTTTCTAAGTTGTCTCCGACAATGGCCATTTTATTTTGATTAATAATTAAGTTAATATTTCATGCAAATTCATATTTTTTTCTCTCTAGTGATTTTGTAATAATATTGATGAAATATTTTCAGGTTACTTGGATCGAGCACATGGAATATAATGAAAATCTTGTCCATGATTGGTATCGCCCTTTGATAAAGACTGGTTTGGGATTTGGTGCTCAAAGGTGGATGGCTACTTTGCAAAGACAATATCAGTTCTTGAAAGTGATGAAGTCAATTGTTGATCCCATAGGTAATCATGCATAGAGGTTCAATTATTGTGCCATTTATTTTTTTGTACTTTTGAATATTAAAAAGAATTGATTCTGATGTAGCTTTATTTGTGGCAGTTGATTTAAGTGGTGAGAGAGGTATAAGGATGTTGGCTCAACGCATGACTCATAATTTTTGTGCGGGGGTTTGTGCAACCACTCATAATTGGGAAATAATTCAACCAGCAAATGAAGAAAATCCAAAGTTATTGATGAGGACGAATATTAGTGACCCAAGTGAATCCATTGGTGTGGTGTTAAGTGCTACAAAGACAATTTGGTTACCAATGAAACAACAAAATTTGTTCAAATTCTTCACTAATGAGCAAATAAGGAGCCAGTGGGATGTCTTGTCTAATAATTGTCTCATGGAACGAATGGTCCATCTTTCTAAGGGTCAAGCTGTCGACAGTAACATTTCTCTTTTTTTGGCTCGTGTGAGTGGTTAATTGTTGTGTGTTTTTTTTGGTTGGAAATATGACTGAATTAGTTTTTTTAATTAATTGTTAATTTATAAATAATCTTTTCTTTTGATTCGTACATGTAGGGGGATGATTCTGGTGCTAATCGAGTGATCTTGCAAGATGCTTGCATGGATGCAACTGGATCTCTTTTGGTTTATGCTACAATTGATTCTCAAGAAATTAATACGGTGATGAAAGGGGGGGACTCTTCTTGTGTGACTCTCTTCTCAAATGGAATAGCAATAGTCCCGGATTGTTTTCAAGATTTTTCTACAGCTAATAACTATAATGTTATTTCTGGGGAGATGAATAATGGGCTCGGTGGTGGATCACTGGTGACTATCAGTTTTCAAATGATGGGGAAAATCTTTCAAGCTACAACTCTTTCTATGGAGTCGGTCAAAGAAGCAAATGCACTCATCTCACACACAATTCATAAGATCAAGAGTGCTCTTAAATGCAAGTGATATATACTTCAAGACTAACTACCATCCATCGATTTGTTATGTGTTTTGAGTCTCTTCTGTCTTTCTTGTTTTGGATCATAATATTATTAGATAGTATGATATTATTAGATTGCACTATTTTGAGTTTATCTAAAAAAAATCATATTGATATTTGATTCTCTATTGCTTGTTTGATTTTGTTTTACATTAATGTCTTGATCTCAAGCCAACTTTATAATAATCTGAGTGAAAATTAACAAAAAAAAATTTTGAAATTAACAAAATTTTGAATCTCACATTTGTTATTAAATACTATCATTTTGCATTTGACAAACACATTCACCTAATAAATATGACGTAGCTTATCAGGAAGAAAAATGATTGTATCATATCTAAAACTTTGAAGTGACAAATTCGATTATTGGCTAAGTGCTGAGAAGCAACGTTTAACTATTTGAGATTTATAGAAATTTTGAAGTGGAAGCATCATAAGAAATATGTTTGATAAATTCATTATCATCATAGATTACTAGTAATAATAAAATTTAAATTTTGAATATATTTTCAACATAAATAAATAATTATTATATTTTACTTTCAAATAAATAAAAGGGAAAATGCATGATTACACCCCAACCTGAACTATACAAAAAACTTCAAGCACACACTTAATATTTGTGGGAGTTTTATAACCCCTTGAACTTTTTAAAAGTGGAATAAATATTGTCTGAACTACTGACTTGGAACAAATAACCAAATGAGTAGTTGATAATGTGCTACATGCCCTCTATACATATATCTTATCATGCAAAATATTTTCTCTCTTTTTCTTTATCCGTAAAATATTTCCTTCTCATTACAAATCAAACATTTTTATGATCTCCTTCCTCTCCATTTAACTTTGGATAAGGCACAAGCATTCCCCTAGACTAAGATCGAAATTCCAGAGTCATACCTTTACTAAATTAAGGTCTTATTACCTCCCCCTCCCCCACTCAAATTCATTTTTTGGTAATTTTGGTACACCTTTTGGCTTACGTGGCACACTCCGTGACTCCACGTAGTTGAGGTGTGTGGGAGATGTTTGTGTCACGTAAGTCAAAAAGGTGTATAAAATTGTTTTAAAATTGAGTTTTTTTTTTTTTTTTTTTTTTTTTGGGGCGGGGGGTAAATGGTAATAGGACCTTAGTTTAGCTAAGGTGTGTCTTTGGAATTTCGTTCATAGTCTAGGAGGTACTTGTGTCTTATCCTTTTAATTTTTTAAAGCTCTTTTTCGTTCTTTCACTACTCTTGGCATGTAATAAGTAAGAATGATAAAAGAAGGCATGTAACTTCTCAACGTAATGATTTTTGGAGGCTGGAGGTGGTGTCACTAGTTATAATGGTGAGGGTGGTGGTGGAGGGTGAGGTTGTGGTGAGGTGAAGATAAAGATAAAGAAAAAAAAAGGGATAAGACACAAGTACCATTCTAAACTAAATCCGATCTCAACAACACATCTAAACTTAACTAGGGTCCTATTACCCCCTCCCCTCCTCCAAACTCGTTCATTATGTATTTCCGTGCTCTTGTTATACAACTAATGCTAACGTGGAGCCAAGACCAGATTCAATTAGTTGTGGTGATATAGATGCGCTTAAGGCTATTCATGGTTATGGTTGAAAAACCAAACCGAACCGCAATTCGAACAAAACCGATTAAAAAATTTGATATTTGGTGTGGTTTGGTTAGGTTTGGTTTTAAATTTTGAAAACCGATATTATTAGGTTTGGTTTTGGTTTTATAAAAAAAATCGCAAAAAAAAAAAACCAAACCTAGAAATTATATATATATATATATATATATATATATATATTATAATATTTATATATTATTCATAAATAAAATATAAATATTATGTTAGATTTTAATTAACTTAAGTCTCAACTTTACCATTTTCTCAAGCTCAATACTTAAATTTTAGCTCAACTACTAAAACCCTAAGATCAAGTCCATTACTTTAATCTTTACATGCCCTACGTCACATTAGATAGTCACACTTTCTCTTAATTGAATCACTTTATTCATGTAATAATAACTCTAGTATTGCTTAATTGATCTACAATTACTTTCTTTAATATTGCTTAATTGAATCTACAATAACTTTCTTGTGGATTGTTCATGTATTAGGTGTTTGTGTCTACCGAAATGCGTATACTCTAAACAAATTTAATTTATTACTTTCAAACCGAAAAGCCCAAAAACTCGAACCAAACCGACGGTTATTTTTTCATTTGGTTTAGTTTGGTTTGGTTTTAGAAATTTAAAAACCGACTAAATTGATTTGGTTTTGGTTTTAACCAATAACCGATCCAAACCGAACCATGAACACCCCTGTCACATGTATAATACAAATATTTTTTTGAAAAAATCTTCTTATTTTCTTTGCATTGTATTAAAAATAAGTTAATATACTTTAAAAAAATTAAAAAAAGATTACCTTGTATTTAAAAAAATTCTCAAATACACATAACTTTTTAAAAAATTATTTCCTTGTATATAAGATTTTCTCAAACGTAACGTAATTTTTTTCTTCATATTTTACCTCCATTCATTCTATTGATTTTTTATTTGTCTATCCTTTTGATTTGATATTAAATTTAATTCCAAATGTCTTGTATATAAAATAAGATAATTTCGAACAAATATCAAAAAAGTGAAGAAAATCAAATAAACATAAAAAATATTAAAACGTTAAATTTAAAGGACACTTTTTTCAAAAAAAAAAAATTAAAAAGAAATGCGCATAATTTTTTTAAAATAAAAGTGAAAAGATAAGAAATTAATTAAAGAAAGAAAATAAAAAGTTTAAAGTGAGGAGAGAAGTAAATATGTTACAAAGAAAAAAAAATGAAATATATACAAATTTTGATGCTAATAATTATGTGTATTAACCAATTCTAAAATGTCCAATTAATAGAGGACATGTGTCCAATATTGATCAGATTTGTTTTTCCTTTTGCCTCTCACTTGCATTCGAGAGTAAGCACACTGACTATTTCACATCAACAAAAAAGGAGAAAAAAATACATAAATATGTGTTTAGGGGGTAATGGGACCCTACTTAAGCTTGGGTGTCGCTGGAATTTCGGATATAGTTAGAGGGACAACTTGCGCCTTATCCCAAAAAAAAATTAGAAAATATACTTGATTAATAGAAAAGGATTAACAGTTGTGGGTTCTCACTCCCTCAAAGAGAGTGAAATTTACTCCTCAGGAGTACATAATTTCAGTTTAAAATATTGTGCGGGAGTAATAGAACCCCCATAAAGTAAAAGAGTGTCCTCGAAACTTCAATTATAGTTTGTGGGGATAATTATGTTTATTTTCTAAATAAAATGATAACTATAGACGATCGAGAGGATATCAAATTTACATTTTCGATCCTGAATGAACAAGTGCAAAAAAATAAAAATTATTGTGTTTCACCTTCATATAATAAACAAAATACAAATTTATAGTTTAGAAGATACCAAATTACATTTTCAATTCCAAATGTACACATTGTATGGGGTAACCCCAATCTTGTCTAAATGGATGAATGTTATGACGACATATGGCACAAGCATTTGTCTATTAAGGGACGATCAAGGACCATACGAAATTGATTATCTAGATTCTGTTGGAAAATTATATGCACAGCGGAAGCATACCAAAATCATACAACTTACATGAATAATAGGCAACACATTGTTTATGTTAGAACAAGTACAATCATGTTAGAGCATATAAACTTTCTGAATTTAATTTCAGAAATTACCTCTTGAAGCGTGAGCAGATACCTTGAAGTGAATCCACAAGCTAGTCGACAAGCTAGAACCTTCACGTAAATCCACAAGTTAGTCCACAAACTGGACCACAATTCTGCGGTCTTCTACAGTGATCCCAAGTCCACTTCCGAACTCTCTCAATACTTGGGTGGGCAAGTATTTTATAGAAAATGTATGTCTTCCTTCAAGGGTTAGAAGAATACCTATTTATAGAGATTTCTTTCTAGTCCAAGGTGAAGGAATACCATGTCTTTCCTATGTATATCTCCCTTTCCTTAGAATAGAAAAAGGCATGTCCTTCTCCCTTTCCTTAGAATAGAAAAAGTGATATATTTCTCCCTTGCCTTAGAATAGAGAAAGATGCATACTTCTCCCTTTCCTTAGAATAGAGAAAAACACATACTTCTCCATTTTCCCTTTAGAATAGACTCTAAGTTCTAGTTAAATATGGGCACGGTAGGGACCACGGAATTAATTACTGAGGCTTCCTATTATGGAAATAATTTCAAATAATTAATTTGAATTATTCTTACCATAATAAATTACAAATCATTCCACTAGAAATTCGTAATTGCACTCCTCTATTTATATTTTGAAATTCCCCATTAAACACATATGTAATTTCTCATGTTAAAATTACAGATACTAATCAATAAATTAAATTACTGACGAACTTAATTCAATGATCAATTTCCTTTAGAGCACTGCTTAACTTATTTCATGTGCCGGATTCATAAATCCACTTGCAAGGTTTGACATGATGAAAACTTTTAAGCTTCTCAAAAAGGCATATCATCAATCTCTATATCGAGACATGGATTCCGTCAACTAACTTATTATTTCACCAATATATATTTTATCATCATCCAATCTACTAGGTATATTGACCCATCTTAGAATCTCACATTTTAATAAATCAAAACGATAATTAACATATACAGATCATAATAGTTATATCAGGATTAAGAATATAAGTACATTTAATAGTTTAGAGAATATGTTTTTGTCAGTCAGTCTAAAACAACTATCTCTACTCGATCCCATTCAATACATACAAAATGCACTAGCACAAGAAGTTGGAACTATACCATTCCCATAATCAAGATAAACTACATATAATCTTGTGCTACAATCGTACCGATGGCATGTCAAATTCCCATCTTAGATTGTGAACAAAAAACTTTATACTTGTAAGAACCGATGATTTAATCTTTTGTGTATAAGCTTAAACTCTATACACTAAATCATCTACTATATAAGTAAACAGACACCATAAACGAGTATATGATCTATTAAAAATGAATAAATAATTATTCTATAATAAATACAATATCTAAACACATGGCTAATAGTATATATCCCAACAATCTCCCACTTAGACTTTTAACCATCACGATTGTTATAATGTACTATGTCTAAATGCATGGTTAATCGTATATACCATAACAATCTCCCACTAAGATATTTAATCTTGAAAATCGTTAGAATACTATTTCTAAACACATGATTAATATTATATATACCCTAAAAATCTCCCACTTAGACTGTTAACAATGCATTTACAACTTTCACAAATATTCCTTTTATATTTCTTATCAAAAGGATCTTACCAAGTTGTTTTCTTATGCAACTTCGTCTACTAGTGCTGAGTCGTAACTTACCTATTTTGTATTAGATCTTCAGAGGCTCTATCATGAAACCCTTCAAAAGTTTACTTATTTTCAGGAGTTCTATCAAGAAAGTCCTCCTAAACATACAAAACTAATCAATCTTCGTTATGATTCTTCCACTACGACTAAGTACAACTACAATAGTTACACTTTCATGTTCTTGAGTCTTAATATTTTCCTCAAAATCTTTTGATATTGAAATATTAACAACTTTTTCATGTAGTGTTCTTTAATTTGCCCAACATCATTCCCATTACTTAAGGTAGTATTTTTCTTATGTATATTAACGTTTCTCCCACTACTTAAATGCAATGGAATGTCAATTCTGACATACCGATTAGATGTTCTTGAGCGTCTGAATTTACAACTGACTCATTTGTTCTTTCTTTGTTCAGTTCCTGTAAAACTAGTTTTCTTTTAGGAACATGAATTACTAAATAGTCCTTTTCTAGAAATCTGACAATTGTCTTAACAATTGCCTTGTTTTCTTTAGGACAATGAAATAAACCTTCTTTCATTCTTTTTGGATATCCAATTAACACACACATATTGCATTCCTGATTTGAAAGGAATTGAATTCAAATGTGATATGTAGTTCTTAGAACATATCCCAAAAGAAACAAAATAACAACGAAATAAGCAAATCATTAATCTTATCATCTTCATAAGAGTCTATTTCTTTTCTCTTTTACACCAATCTATTGTAGAGTGTCTGGTGTAGACAATTGAAATGCAATTATTCTATCAGATAAGTGACTCATCAGCTCTGCAGAGAGGTATACGTCACTACAATCAAATTGCAGTGACTTTATATATTTTTCATGATGCTATTTTCATTTGTCTTAAATTTTGAGTTTATCAAGACATTC
>JAJONR010003045.1:0-82569 GCA_029582245.1 Solanum etuberosum | reverse complement strand
TTTCACAAGAACATATATCACCATGACAGGTATTGCAAATATTCATTTTATCATGCTGATTACTATCAGATATATCAAGCAAATCAACTTCTTCTTCATAACCTGAATCAGAATCGTAATCAGACTCAGAACCAGAAGTGTATAACAAACTGTAAATCTTATCCTGTACTCCTTCATCAAGTTCTAAGGTTTTCAGCTTTTCAAGCTTACAATTTGGTGCTATGTGACCGAAATTTCTACATCTATAACACTTAATTTTAGCGAGATCACGGTTTGACCTATTTTTGGTAAATCTATTAGACTTACAAAAGGCTTTTCTAGCGTCGCGCTCTTCCTTAGATCTATGTCTAGACCTCTTTTTTCTATAAGGTTTATCAGGGTTGGAGTATTTAGAATCCCTATATTTCTTTTTCTTACTATAAGCAGAAGTATCATGTAAATCAAACTGGATACAAAAGTCTCTCAGCTGAGATTTTTCTTTAAGCCTATCCATCTTAAGCTGTCTAGATAATTTTAGTTCATTCCACAAATTTAATCCTTCTTGAGTGCAAACTCCTATCAGCTTACCATAGGTATAATCCTTATAAGGAATTTCACCATGATTATTTCTCATAGCTTTTCTAACTCTTTTGGTGAATAAAGGGGAAGACCATCTATAAACTTAGCTTTTCAATATTCATACTTATTTTCGGGTAATTCCATCACCCTACTCATGTAAGCATCTTTATACCATCTAAATTCACCTAAGGTTCTACATCGTAGACCATTTAATAAGGTACAAACAGTCTCATACTGATTGGTAAATCTACCATTAAAGTGTTCTAAAATGGTCAAAACTAAAGTATAAATAGCGTCTTCTCTATTTTTTACTAGAGCCATGCCTAAGTTATCAACACCTTAATTATCATTAATAGCATTTATCACCGCTGTTTTTTGCTCAATACTCATATAATTATCCCACCAATCTCTGAGTTGTCCAGTAAAACCTGCAATAATCATTTTACAAATATTTCTATTTGTATTTTTAACACTTTTACAAATAGTTGCCTACATAAGCATTCTGTGAACAAGAATGGTTAATTGTCTATCAGTCAATCCATCAAGATTCCATTCGTAAATTTCAGACCCACTATAAGAAGTATTAGTCTGATTCCAGTCCCGTTCCTCTATTAACACATCTTGAGAAGTTGGTCTGGGATAATAATAGGTATGCATGCTTGGTTTATGGGCATACTTAGTATTACTATTCTTTTTAGGATATCCACGAAGTTTATTAAATTCTGAAGAAACATGAGTTTTAAAATCAAAAGTATTTTTCATTTCCTCCGCAAAATTTTCTGACAAATCAATAGGCTTTGAACCTAATCCTGACAATTTTTTATCAAGAAGTTCTTCCAAATCATTTAATAATTTAAATTTAAAATCCTGAATCTTAGGAGGCCTTTGTACATGAGTAGAAACAATTTGAACTTCTGACTTACTTTTAGCAGTAGAGGCAATATCAGAAGTCTTTATATCATTTTTTATTTGGATTACTAAAGTAGTTAATTCATCCAATTTTTTGTGAAGAGAACTAATATGTTCTCCCAAAACTTTAACATAAAGACCCAAATAATTATTTTGAGAAATTAAATTATTTATTTCATTGATGCTGACTGCCGCAACATCTTCTTCAATAAATTTTTGAAAGGCAGTAAAAGTGATACCTGTAGTATTTGGTAAAATAAAGGATGACTGAGGTGGATAGACAGTCTTAATAATATTACCAGCTCCATCTTTATAAGATCGTTCAAGAACGTTGATGTATAAAGGTAAATAAGTGGTTACGAACCAGGGTACAAAATACATGATTTGATTATGTAGAGCACAAGTTTCATAAAATTCTTGATAAATATTATTCAAATCACTAGCACTATAAGCGTCAAAAAACCATGTTTTAAACCGGTTTCATTTATTACTCAAAAACTCTTTCTGAATGTACTTTCTTGCCAGTGATCCTGAACTAAAATCTATTTGGTGTACATTCATCATTAAGTTTTATTAGGATCAAAATCCATTTTGAATACAGAAGAAATATCCTTATCAGAAATATCAGAAGAATTGTCATTAGCTTGAACAATATTCGTTCGAGGATCAATTTTTATTTTATTAACAAGTTTATTATTTTGATCAGAAGATATAATAGGACAAGAAACCGTAGAAGGTATGGTATGCAAGAAGCAGCACGATTACGAGCTAGACCATACACTGGTTCAATAGGTGATATATGTTGAATAGCAAGCAATCTTCTATCAGAAAATGAATGTCCATTATATGAGACACTTCTATCATGAAACTGAATGCAAATCCTACCATCTGAATTTTGTGTAATATGAGAGAGATGTGAAGTATACGACATAAATATAATATAATATAATATAATATAATATAATATTATATAATATAATAGGCCTTTGCCCGCCTATTCAACTTTTGAATGAAGTTAGACGATACAGCTCTTATTAGTTTAATAGTTTACCCAAGAGTTACTCAATGAATCGGTTGATTGAAATTGCGGGATGGATAGATGTTACTGATGAGATGAATAAACCAGTATTTTCTCTTTCAGTTGCTGCTCCGGGGAAAGAAGTTTCTCCTTGTTCCTATTCCTAACTCCTCCCCGGGTAGGTCCCAATTTTTGGCACTTTCCATACTTCATGAGTGCTACATCAATTCCCTATTTTTAGGCGGAGCTGGTAGTTTACCAAAGCAGTTAAAATTCCACACCATATAATGGTGGGAAAGTGCAAATAGGGACCATCACTAAATTTTGTGGTTAATGAGATTTGTAAATCGATTGTTCCTGTTTGGAGAAGAATCAACAGAATAGCTAATAGCATAAAAACAGATCCAAGTAAAGTATAAAGGAACAATTGATATGCTACCTTGATCTTTCATGACCTTCCCCTCCCATAAAGAGAGTTTCTTGTTCCTTTTCTAACAAGGATGATGAGCGATAATGACATGAATTATTTCATGCCATATGCGCTTAGACTTTAATTTTTCACCCTTTACTTCCCGATTCAATATTTGTTCTCGAAGGTCTTCGTTTCTGTGTAGAAGAGAACTCTCCTTTATGACCAACCTTTCCTTCAGTAATCTTACAACGAACAGGAGTTTTTCCATTATAAATTTATACGGAGCAATCAATGAATTCCAGCGAAATAGTAGTATCATGAATCAACAAACTAGATGAGTGGTAAAAGAAGCAAAGAGAAAGAGGAGATAAAGAAAAAACCAGACCAAGGATTTGAAGGGAAATAGGACGGGAAGAGAGATGATACCAAAAAATAAATCAGTGCGTAAAGTTTAGAAAAAAGAATTTTTTTATCGGTGCACCAAAACCGAAGAAAAATAAATGAATGATACGAATTTTTTTTTATTAATTAGGTTCAATATTGAACAAATTAATCTTAAATATGTTATGAAACTATATAAAATAAGAAGATGAATAAAGTAGGGAGAAGAGAGAAGATTTCTTATTTATCTTGAATGATATTTAGGGATTCACATATCTGACTTACAATGAAGGAAAACCCCTTTATTTATAGGGGAAAACTAACTTGGTCCCCAAGTAGGATTCCTAACTATTCCCTAAAAGGACTCCACATAATAGACATTCACTATAATACAAATATATTTATAACACTCCTCCTTGAATGTCGGTAGATTATGTGCCTCGTTAAAACCTTACTAGATAAAACCAGTGGGAAAAAAATCTAGTGAAGGAAAAAGAGTACACATATCTAATAATACATATTATGGATGCCTCATTAAAAACCTTACAAAGAAAAATCTAATGGGACAAAACCTTGTGAGGGAAAAAGAGTACGTCACGTATTAACTCCCCCTAATGAGAACATCAATCTAGAGACTTGAATCTTCGTTTTCCAAGCTTGTGCACCATCTTCTTAAAAGTTGTACTTGGTAGAGACTTAGTGAATAAATCAACTATATTATTACTTGAACAAACCTGTTGCATGTTGATATCGCCATTCTTGGGAGCTCATGAGTGTAGAAAAGCTTTGACGAAATATGCTTCCTTCTATCTCCTTTTATGAATCATACCTTTAAGATCAAAGATTTCTGCAAGTTCCTTACTTCAACTTCTTTAAGCAAATAATCTATTGCATTTTGAAAACTCTTCAAGAGTTTTAATTCAAGTCATCAACTTGCATAACAATACAAAAGATTCTTGATTGCTTTAATCTATATATGAGGATTATAAACAAGTTCTTCAAAAACTTGTATATGTTTTAGATATTGAACCCACCGGATATTTTCATATCAATTTTGTCAAGTGACAACATTCAATATTAAATGTATGATATCTTCTAGTGCCTAGATTGCAAGTCAAATAAGCTTTATGCTTACCAAGATGCATCATTCCACTTTTCACTTGATAAATACTTCTACGGTAGCATGCTCTAATAGACGTAGAATTCATATCCTCACAATCTTTTACAATATTGCGCACTATTGTATCAAAAAAATCGTCAATGATATATCATTTTGTATTGATTCATAATACGACATAACTTATTGAGATCTCATCACTTCATTATTTTCAGGTACATACCCCTCTCATGAGGTTTCATGAAGTGTTATGTCGTAAGCTCTTCAAGAGCACATTGTCTCCTTATTATGATCATTTTGATTTTTTGATCCTCCCCCTTTTTCAAGGATTATTTTACTTAGATTTGATTAGTCTATGATGCTTCATGCATCTCGTAGACTCTATCCTTCAGAAACATTCATTAGGAGCATTTAAAACTCTTGTGTTGTTTCTTAGCTCCCCCTTATGTTAGACAAACTAACATATGTCTCAATCTATTTTGGAGAATCCATCTTTGTGTATCATAGTATATTCATTAATCATATACTGAACATCAAAATTATCAAATAAAAAATATTTGGTCCCTGACCATAAACCAATTAAGAGAAAAATTGATCATAATTTATTGGTCTGATGCGTACAATTACTTTTGTATGCAATATCGTATTTCAGATCAACACATGAAGCTTTATTTTCATAAGCAATGATTTCACTATCTGAGATATTTAATGTCATATCTTCTTGAATATTTATCAATTTTATCAAGATAAATTGTCTTGATTACATATTCGGAAAGTTGTGCTCTTAACTCAATTATCTTTCACAAACAATTTTACAAATGTCAAACTGCAAGTTGACAACAAACGCACATGTGATTATATTATAGATGCATCTCTTTATCATATCACATGATAGGTGAACGACCCATATTCACCTTATATACTTTTCAGAATTTAGGAATTTAGTCCCAACATTAGTTGATCCAATCAACTTATCATGAGAACAAACAACATAAAGAATTCTTGAAGAATCTTCTAGTTCTTCAATACATGTTTATTACTCAGTATGCGCAGCATTGAGATGTTCAAATCATTCATGTCAACTAATAAAACTATTAGTACTAGTAAACACCAAGTTTACTTTGACATGTGTCTTTTGCTTTAGTAAATTTCTAATTTACTATTATATGAGAAAATTTAAACTTTATTACTCGGGGAGTAAATTTTAAATTTATTTCTTATCAACTACTCTTCTTCTTGTGGAAGTGAGTCATAATTTCATCATGATAAAGTGCATATCCATATTGATAAGCCTTATCTTACACTATCACATTCACTTTAGTATTGAATTTGTTCAATCCCAATTGATCGGAAACAATCATTTATCAAGGCGACTAGAATCAATTTGATTATCAGGACACTGTGTCTGTAATCGTATTGTTTGTGCCAATAATTTTACAAACATGAAATTGCGAGATGACAATAGGTACACAGGAGACAGAAAAGGAGTCTATTAGGACCATTAGATATCTAAACAACCCATTAGGTGGGTGAATAAGTCCACAAATATCTCATGTATACGTTCCAAGAACGTAGGAGATTCAATCTACTTTCGTTGATGATGGTCTCACAATTAACTTACCTTGATAACAAGCAATACAAGAAAATTCACCATTTAAAAGAATCTTTAGGTTCTTTAATGAATGTCCATTTGAATTTTCTATAATTTATCTCATCATTATAGACCCATGCATGATGTCCCAGATGATCATGTCAAAGTATGAAAGTAAGTAAACTTCTTATTTACTATAGAATGTGCCTCAATTGCACTAATTCTTGTCCAATACAAGCTTGAAGATAAAACATGAAACTTTTCTATAACACATGTCTGCTCAGAGACATTCTTGGTGATACCACATCCACAACTAAAGGTCACGATCTTTTTCACGCCTAGCATGGTGGCTTACACCCCATTCACTTTAGAGAATAGATCTATATTTTTAGCATTTATCAAAAGTTCTCATTATCATGAATGGAACACAATCGTGTGAGTATATCAAATTATGATAGCTTTAGTACCTCATTCCATATTCATGTGCATTATTCAATTACTTGTCTTTTTCAGACATATTATGCACTGCTACCGTATTCACTTTTGGGAATGGAGCGATTTCAATGGGATAGGTTTCATGACTAATTTTAAATGAAAGCACATTATATGCTTTAATAGTCAACATATCATCAATATGGTGCATTAAGACTTAAACCTAAAGTCTTATCCATGTAAAGACGTTTTAGGCCATAAATCGATGGGATTTAAACCCAACATCTTATCATCATGGTGTATCAAGACTTGAACCTGATGTCTTACCCTCTTGATGCGATTGGACATGAATCCATCATCTTGCCCTCTTGGTGCGATTGGATATAAATCCATCATCTTACCATTTTCGTGTGATAGGACATGAATCCATCGTCTTACCCTCAACCAATGACATAATAGAGCAGAGTGCAATAAAACTCACCGTTAAGCTTTTGAAATACTAAGCAACCAACAAACTTTTGATTTTGAAAATATAATACTCAATCCATAATGTGGCACTTGTAAATCTATATATATAAATTGTTAATATATTACTTCACTATGCTCCAGTTTGTCAATTAATATGTAACCGTACAAGAATATTAATATCACCAATTCATAAATCCGCTTCGTTAATATATTAATGTTTTAGCAGAAATGGTATGTATTGATACAATAGTACTGCCAATGTAGAACGTTTTATTATTAAAAATTCGATGGTTAAATGGTTAAAATTGTGAAGTGCATCATATTCATTTTTATTTTTTTTTTATAATTCCTCTTGGAAAATTCTGTCACCAACTTGTGAAATTGAATATGTGTATCACAGAAATAATTATATCTAACAAAGTAAAGATAAATCATACCTTACGGAAAGGTATGGCAACCTTATTGCATAACCTATGCAAGATCTCTTTTGCACTTTTTCCGTGGGTTGACATATCTCCTTTACTCTTCTTCTACCATAATTCTTTATGGGAATTATGGGTAGAACAGTCGTGCTGCTGAAACTATATAAAACAAAAAGAAGAATAAAGTAGGGAGAAGAGAGAAGATTTCTTATTTCTCTTAAATGATATTTAGGGATTCACATATCTGATTTACAATGAATGAAAACTCTTTTATTTATAGGAGAAAACTAACTTGGTCCCCAAGTAGGATTCCTAACTACTCCCTAAAAGGACTCCACATAATAGACATTCACTATAATACAAATATGTTTATAACAAAATACGGATTTTTGTAAAAATAAATAATAAAATAACAGCAGATGACCCCTCAATACGTTAATAGAGCATTTATGGGAGCAACATATTAATCTTCAAAGTTGGGAATTCATATAATATTTATGTAATTGTATTTTATTAATGATTTCACTTTTATTTGAACTGTCCATTAATTTGTATCTTATATAATATTTGCTCGCAATTTATGTTATTTAGAATTTTAAAATAAAATATAATTTCATATTAAATAAAAAAATATAAAAACTAAAATTTTATATCATATGAAAATTATATAAATTGATTGTTTGGAAAAAAGAAAGAAAATATTTATATTATGAAATAAGAAAATAAGAATGAAATAGAAATAATAATATATCTCCAATTTATTATTTAGGTAAAAAGAAAACATAAGTACCTCCTTAAAGAGAAATTTCAAGGGTACAATCTATTTTTTTTGGAAATTTTATCATCAACTAAATTTATTTTGTTTTATATTTTTTTATACCTTATATACTAACGTGGAGTCATAATCTTATTCAATTAACTGTGATAATATACACGTGTTATTTATTTATATATATATAATTTCTACTAGACGAAAATTTCTATTTCTTTTATTTTAGTTTTAAATTAAATAAATCACAAGTATGGGAGGAAAACTGAGAGAGATTACAGAAAAATGGAACCCTTTTGATAGTTCTAGCTACTAAATTAGCGATGAGTACAAAATCTTTTTCGGTCATTATGGGTAAACCAACAAGGAAATATCGAGTCAGATAACTTTTTGGGTTGTGGCTTAAAAATCTTAGGCTATGTTAGAAAATTTGAGGTCTAGGGTAATCTGAGAAAGGATTGGAGATAATGTTTAAGGATGGATCGGATTTTCTTTTAGCTAAGACGTTATGGAGTCCAAAAGACTTTTCAAAAGTGAATTTGGATAAGTAAAACTCCCGATATCGAATTTGGTGTGAAAGAGTTGTTTTAAAACATCGAGGTATGTGCAAACTGCTATAGCCGGTGGGATCCCACAATGGTGGGTCTGCTATAGCTGGTTAATCGTGAAAGAAAGGGTGACTTAGGATGTTTTTCTTCAGCTTTCCACCAATCTCTTTGGTAAAGGTAAGTTAATTATTCCCTAACTCATAATTCGATTCTTAAGCCTTAGAATCTATGGTTGTACCCTTAGGGGAGAATTTTGACTTGAATTAATGCTGGAAAAAGCCTTGGTATGGGTAGAATGACAATGAAATTGGCCTAGGTTAGGATTAAGTTATAATTCGAGTTTAATTAGATCATTTTTCATTGATTATGCTATTTTGTAATTATTTTAGACCAAGAACAAGTCATGACATTACAAAAGGGGAAAGTTCAAGTTCTTCAGAGCATTCAGACTTGTTTCGAGGTAGATAATGGTTGTTTGTTTTCCAAGTTTTGTAATGTGTGCATGTTAACTGATTTATAGTATTACTTAAGAAATGCATGTGGGAAAAACATAAGGGATGAATGTGAAATGACATTATGTTGATAATCTCATGGAATGAACCTATTTAATTTACTAGTGTCTTCAAGTGTGTTTGTGATTGTGATTGTAATTGTGCATGTTATCTGTCACTGCTGGTTTTTTCGGATACCATGCCGATAAATATTTACTAACTGTTGGCTCATGTACCACACCTGGTACATAATATCATTTTGGCTCGGACACCACGTCAGTACATTAACAGTTTGTGGGTGGATTCTATGAGAGAACCGGATGTGTGTTATTGTGATCATGTGAGAAATCTTTCATGTGTTTGTTAAGTCAATATTTGTGAATGAAATCTATATATGTTGTGACTTGTTAACATATGATTAGCCTTGTATTATTGTATTTTGGTTTCATGTTTACATTTTTATCTCTAGAACTAGCCAATGATTCTACAAGTACTATGGTTTGTGAACTGATTTTACTTGTTCTTTCTTTATTGAGTACAAGAAATATTCAGGCGGCTGCTACGAGACCTTAGTTATGAGATGCTCGACATCTAAATTAAAGGGTGAGCTACAGTTTCTGGGTGCCATGGATTCTTCTTTAACACTTTGTACATCTTTTCGAACTTAGACACTTTTAGACTATTAGAATTTATGTTCTTGTTTGGGATTGCATCCCCTGTTCCTTACTTGTTAGATGTTTTGGTAATACAACTTTTAGTTTTTTGGGGGATAAATGATTGAGTGTATGGGAACTTTATCTTTTATTTGTTTTAAACTATTTTTTTAGTTGATCTATTTAATGAATTGTTTCTTAAGGATGACTTGATGGGCTAGCGATTGGGATGATAGTTGGTTCTCCCACCGGAGGGTTAGTTGATTATCACTGACTACAAGTTAGATTGTGACAAACTTGATACTAGAGCCCTAGGTTTTTTGATCTCGTTGTACCAAAATGAGTCTAGTAGAGTCTTATGGAACTATACTAAAACGTCTGTACTTTTCTGCATAAGGCTACAAGACTTTAGGAAATTATATCTTCTTTCTTCCTCTATACTATAACTTGGTTCCAATAGGTATTTGATGATCTAAATTAGTATCTAAATCATTCACTCTTATGTATGTAGATAGTTGATACAAGACACAAATCGTTCACTCTTATGTATGTAGATGGTTGATACAAGACACAAAAGTGCCATGGTAGTATCTCCAACAGAGGAGCCAGAAGCTCGAGGACGCGGCAGAGGCAGGGGATAGGGTAGGGGTAGGGGTAGAGGAAGAGCAACATCTGCCAGGGGTGGAGCTCAGACAAGAGCTGGACCAAGGCAAGTGATCCCTCCCCCACTCCAGAACCATGTTGATGAAACAATTGACATAGAGGTAGAAGATGATGTTGAGCTAGAGGTGGAAGCAAAGTTGGGGGTACATGTCTTTCTCCTATGGATTATGAGGTTGTTCAGCAAGTACTAGAATTCTTAAATGGGTTGGCAGTAACTGGAGTCACTCCCATAATGTCGATTACTCAGGTTCGAGGTACTCAGCCTATTTCTACTACGGCCCTAGGATGGATGAGGTTTCTGGTACCGATGAGTTCTTCTGTCCATTACTGGGCTTGCGATGATCGGAGTAGAACATGAGATGTTGAGTAAGTTTCTGAAGTTGAAGCCTCTGGTGTTCCATGGTACAAAGAGTGAGGATCTCGTGACATTCGAGCCTACACCCTAGACGTGACCAACACTCGATAACCATTTCTGGCCCCCAAGTGAATTCTAATCCTAACTGACTACAAGCGGAAGACTAACTCAAGCATTTAAAGGCTTAAAAAAGAAGTAAATCATTAAAATTGTAAAATGCTCCACTCATATTGTCTAAAAACATACTCAATGCAATAATAATAGTTTGCAAAACATCTCAAGGAAAAGTAAATAATGAGATACTCCTCAACTCTATCTATCTATGAAGCCTTTATAGTTTAACATGGATGTCAGGACAAGACTCGCAACACCCTAAAATGACTAAACTGAAAATAAAAGTGGAGTCATCCAAAATGAAAGGAGGCTCACCAATAGCTAACTAGAGTGCAAAATGATCTCAACGAAGCATCTCTTGATGATCCTGAACACCTGTATCTGCATCATAAAAATATTTAGGTCGAATGACATAAGTACATTGAATGCACGAGTATGTAATAAAGTTGAATGAATAAATAACTAAACTGATAAGGCTAAAAGAATATTCACCACACCTTAACTCAATACAATGCCATCATAAGAGGTGGAATATTCAAAGCTTCATAAATAAAAGATGTTAACTCAAGGATGTATATAAAAATAAAATAAAATATTCGATACTCTTATTTGAGAGATACTTTAACCAACAACCATCACTATGAGCTACGTGATGATACAACATCTCGCCCACGCTGCCAGAACTGTCATATACCGTGTAGGGGTTAGAACCTCTCAACTAAGTGGATCCACTAAGAAATAAGGATTCATCTAAAAAGTATGATCCTATACCCATGTTGGCAAGACATGGTTTATGAGGATTTTGAGTTGTCTTAACTTATCTCCATATCGATGCTCAATACTACTCCAAATTATATATATACTCATGCTCAAATGTATTAGACATACTCTTTCTCTGGTTTGAGATAATTGCTCAAACTATCCTCTTAAAAGAGGTAACTGCTCTAAAATATCTCTGAACTCATTGCTAATTTAGAAACCAAGGTTTCTCTTTGCTCAATGTAAAAAACTACTTTTTCTGGGTTGAGATAATTACTCAAAAGGGCCTCTTTAAGAGGTAACTGTTTCGTACTCAATATTTCTGCAAACTATTTTACATTTCTCAAAATAATACTCTCTTTCTTCATGTAAAAATGAAACATTTGGGAAATACATAGTTTCCTTTTACTATTGCTCAAATCTTGGTTAAAATTCTTTCTTAAACTCCTCTTTACTTTCTCGAAAACTCAATTTAAAACAAAAATATTTGCTTTAAAAGATTCTCAAAATTTATAACTAAAATAGGTTTCATGCTGAAATATTGACATGAACAACTCAAGGATCTCAAAAATAATACAGAAAAACTTAATACTCAGAACTCAATGATACTAATCATCTCAAGAGCACTCAATTAATAAGGTTCAGTCTGAAATATAGACATGAACGAATCAACTCCAAAATCTCAATGCATAACATATAGCAATTCAATAATTAGGAATAGAATTTTAAAAAAATTAGGAACTCAAAAACTCAAAACTCAACATCAACTCATCTCAAGAATACTCAAATATAAGGGTAGAACCCTAGATTACTCTTTTACTGATTTTAAAATATATGTAAGGAGTGAGGACGAATTAGTCTAACACTATGATGGCCTTACACACCTGGGAAGAACAAAGTTCTTGGTGAAATCGATGAAATTCAAAGAACGCTAGAAAACCCTAGTTTTTCTCCTCTTGAATGCTTGTTCTAAGTCTTTGAAGTATTAAAGAACGTAAAATAATATTTTAACACTGTTTAGACCCTTAATTAGGTGAAATAGGGTCGTGCTTTAGGCTTAGAAAGGGTGGGAAAATACTAAATGACCCCTCTTTAAAAGCTGATGAAAACTGTCAACGAGACTATCTACGGTTCGTGGTTTGAGCTACAGACCGTAGATCTCATCCGTGGAAATTATATTGAATTTTTAAAGCTCAAAAGTCCATTTACGGGTCCAAATGACATCCCATAGTAGTTCTTACGGCCCGTATAATGGATCCATAGGAATTGGGTCCCAAAATTTGAATCCCAATACTTTTTCGACGACTTGATAGGACGAGTCGTCATTCAACCTACGGCTCGTAGGTTGGATCTGTCGTTCACAAACTCATAAAATTTTGCTATGACAATCTCTGGTGAAGGGACCATAACGTTTTACTCTGAACTCGAAATAAGGCAAACTTTGTGACGTTGGAAAGAGGACTCAACGTTCTTCAATTGCGTAGGTCATGAGACACCTAATTCATTATGTAATAGGAGATATGTTTGTTTGAAGTTTACCTAAGTAGAATCTTATGTCAAAACTTAATTGATAATGAAGCTTTCAACTTAACTTTGTGCTAGGGGGTTGTTGTGACCTTAAGTCATATCCAAATTCGTTCAAACACCAAAGAAATGACCTTTACACGTATGAGCAATTTAAGAATCACCCAATACAATTTTTATATGAAAATAAGGAATGGTTCAGGCCTTAGCTTAGAAATCTTTGGGATGTTACAATATCTCTCCCATGGGATCATTTATCCTAGAATGATGGATAAACTAAGCATGTAAAGGAACAGAGTTACTCTTACTATCTTTTGGACTTCTAAACTTGTCTACTAACATAGGCGGAAGTGATTCATACCGAGTGTTTTTGAAATCGGACTCGAGCATGCTTGGCGTGAAACTCACATAAGATTTCAAGATTAAAGGCCATGACATGAAACAAGGTATCCGGGCACGAAGTAAGAATATGACTACTATGCCTTGAGTGATATGACTGGTAGCTTTTAAGCTTAGCAACATTTCTCAACTTTGCTCTTCTTTCTGATTACTACACTTTATTAGATGCAACTCATAGCTCCCATTAGAGTATATAACTACTTTTACAAATGTCTAAGTCAAATGGCTTTCTCTTATTGTGCTCAAGTCTAGTCTCTAATTCACAAGGTGCTAAATATAAGGTGGTTATACTTATCTAAACCACAAGATTCAGGTTATATACCTCTATAGGGAATCTCGTCCAAAGAATACTTTTCCTTATAACTGCATTCAACCAACCTTTAGCCCATATCAAGAAACACCTAATGCATCATGTATTTGTCCACATGTTAACAACACCACCTTCAAGCCTAGTACTATAAACACTATGGACTCATACTAATCAATCCTTCTAAGAATTTTGTATTCTCTCATCATCTCTACCGACTATAATTTCACATATTACTACCGGAAACCGACTAATTGCTCTCATCTAACTATTACTCATAGTAACACACCATCTTGTTCCTCCTCCCCATTATACTTTAAATGGAATAAGAAAACCTCCACCACCAGAATAAGAGACATCAACCTTTTCATTCTATCACTACTCAACTACTATCATTAGCATCGCTATCAAAACTGAAAAAGGATCACTCAAAGAGTTTAGGGAGAAAGATCATAAGTACGATTCAGTCAAGACGTGTGATATAACAATATGCATGACATAAAGTTATTCCGTTAGCCATTGAGATTAAATCATGAATTTTCAAGACTGAGCATACTATGAGATATGAGTGCTTATATGAATAAGTTCATATCATTAGGCTGATATCTATAACTTTATGGAATAAGATTGGGATCAATGGGCTAAAGTCTTTGCCGCTCATTCTGTGAACTGAGCATAGATGTAAATTTGTTTATAATGCATGAGCATAGGTCATGAACACAATTCTGATATTAGAGGCATCAACTAGATGTTGTAACGACTGAACTTTGAGGAATATGCTAGAGTACGAATGAATTGATTTATCACTCCAAATCTTTCTGAATACATCACTATCTGAGTTTCAACACTTAATTTGGTTTCTCATCTTATCATCTCCCCCTTAGGCCTGAAGCCGACACTTTAAAGATATGGATCTATTCCATCATGTCTAAACTAGTCCATATTTTCTTTTCTCTAATACTCAGAAAATGCTACTCTTATTGCTACTAAACTCTCCACACACATGCACTAAGATTCCTTTCAAGGCTTCTTTCTGAGATACTTTTTGTAACTTCTTTCGGCTTCTATAAAAGACTTTCTATAACTGTTACCTACATTAACATATCAAGCTGCTTAATCTAACTCTTAAAGGAAAAAATGCTTACATCAGCCTATTCCATATGAGAAAACAACTCAAATATACTATCTAGGCACACATGAAAAATCATAAACTTAACTGGAACCTCGTCTTACTACGTACAATCTCTGGTACACCTCTTAATGCAATTGTTACTCTAATGACTTAGTCGCACTTTATTGCTCACATCTAAAAGTCACAATCCCACACTTGTACCACTCGCACTCATTGCAACTAACATCTAAATTCCTCACCTACTCTATGTCAAATCTACCAGATCAGATCTCAAAAATAACATCCTCCCCCTCATGTTGCCTCCCTTTTTAATCACGACACTCATCTCAAATTCAAGCTTAGTGTCTAGTACTAAACATGGATATCAATATAATTTCTCACATACTATACTAACTTACAACTACTAGATAAAATTAAGAAACACTCGCTTACTAAGACCTCATGACAAGGAGTCAATCTTTATCCCTCAATCTATATACTTACAGTTTACCGCCACGTTTCCTTTCACAACTTAAGTACTATTTACCCATCCACTATACATCATTTCCAAATTAGTTCTATAACCCTATGAACATCATGAATCTTGAAAAAAAATCATAAGCCTAGATTAGATCTATCACATCATGAATACTGTGCTATTTTATTCAACACCTATACTTGGCCTTCACTAACACAATGTTACTTTGGCATAAACTCCCTTCTGGTTAAAGTATACTCTAACTCATCCATACTAGTAACTCTTACTCTACCTTATATCATGAAATCTACGCAAACTCATCACTTCTTAGTCTACTCATAAGGAAAAGCTCCTTATTAATAACTTATTGGGTGCATAGCTATAACAACATAATTTTCCTCATCACTAACTCCCTTTCTTAGATTATTATACCTCTCCATGTATTCATCTAACTTTGGGCACTTTTACTACTACTGCTTATAACATCGTAACTCATACTATCTTTTCGGGTGAAAGTACTACCCAAGCTCTAAAACATACTCCCCTTTTAAAAGGTATCACCTGAAACAAGACTTAGAGAAGAGAGTCGGGGAGTACATTTCACTTTTATCTTGAACGCACGATTCATATGAATAAGAGTGCATTCTTTCGAATCTAAACATTTAAGCTCACTCACAAGCTTCTCTCAATCCCTTCTACTGTCTCATGACTTTATCAAGACTTTTGATAAGAGTAACTCATCGATAAGCATCTGGGCTTTGATTTTCATCTACTTATAGTATGAGTGGTAGTCAAAAGGATCTGAGATATACACGAGTTTGAATAAGTTCATTATGATGCAGTTCTATTGCACGATTTAAAGTATGAAAGACTTTTCTTAAATGTCTATAGTCACTCATTTATAAAAGTGGGGCCCTCACAACCATAAATAAGATTCTACTAACACGGCTTCATAAACACCCTAGGACACTTGAACTCTATCCTCTGATCCACAGTTTGTCACGACCCGAGCCTACACCTTGGACGTGGCCGACACTCGAGAACCATTACTGCCCCCCAAGAGAACCCTTATCCTGGCCTACTATAAGCAGAATACTAACTCAAGTTTTTAAAGGCTTAAAATAGAAGTAAATCATTAAAATTGTAAAATTCTAAACTCACACTGTCTGAAAAATACTCAATGTAATAATAATAGTTTGCAAAACAACTCAAGGAAAAGTAAATATTGAGAGACTCCTCAACTTTATCTATCTATGAAAACTCTATGGTTTAACATGGATGTCGGGACAAGACCCGTGACACCATAAAATGACTAAACTGAAAATAAAAGTGGAGTCCTCTAGAATGCAATGAGACTCACCAAAAGCTAACTAGAGTGCAAAGGGATCTAAACGAAGCGTCTGTTGATAATCTTGAACACCTATATTTGCATCATTAAACAATGCAGGTCGAATGATATCAATACATTGAATGCACGAGTATGTAATAAAGTTGAATGAATGAATAACTGGACTGATAAGACTGGAAGAATACTTACCTCAACTCAACTCAATACAATGCAATCATAAGAGATGGAAATATTTAAAGCTTCATAAAAAGATTTTAAATCAAGGTTGTATATAAAAATACAATAAAATATTCTTTACTCTTGGTTGGGAGATTCTCTAACCGTCATCCATCACTATGAGCTATGTGATGATACAATGTTTCGCCCACGCTTCTAAAACTCTCATATACCGTGTCGGCTTATAGAACCTCTCAACTAAGTTGATCCACTAAGAAATAAGGATTCATCTAAAAAGTATGATCTTGTACCCATGTTAGAAAGTCATTGTTCATGAAGATTTTGAGTTGTCTTAACTCATCCCCATATCGGTGCTCAATACTACTTCCAATAATATATATACTCATGATCTAATGTATGAAACATACTCTTTCTCTGGCTTGAGATAATTTCTCAAACTATCCTCTTAAAAGAGGTAACTGCTCTGAAATATCTCTAAACTCATTGCTCATTTAGAAAACAAGGTTTCTCTTTGATCAATGTAAAAAATACTTTCTCTAGGTTGAGATAATTACTCAAAAGGACCTCTTTTAGAGGTAACTGCTCTGTACTCAATCTTTCTGAAAACTCTTTTACTTTTCTCAAAGTAATACTCTCTTTATTCACGTAACAATGAAATATTTAGGAAATACTAGTTTTCCTATACTATTGCTCAAATCTTGGTTAAAACTCTTTCTCAAACTCATCTTTACTTTCTCAAAAAGCTCAGTTTAAAAATAAAAATGTTGGCTATAAAAGATTCTCAAAATTTATTACTCAAAATAAGGTTCATACTGAAATATATACATCATCAACTCAACTCAAGGATCTCAATAACATTATAGAAAATTCAATACTCATAACTCAACGACACTAATCATCTCAAGAATACTCAATTAATATGGTTCATACTGAAATATAGACATGAACGAATCAACTCAAGAATCTCAATGCATAACATATAGCAATAAAATAATTAGAAATAAAATTTTAAAAAGAATTAGAAACTCAAAAACTCAAAACTCAAAGCTCAACATCAACTTATCTCAAGAATACTCAAATCTAAGAGTAGAACCCTATATTACTGTTTTACTGATTGAAAAATAGATGTAGTGCGTGAGGATGAACTTTTCCAAAACTATGATAACCTTACATACCTTGGAAGAACAAAGTTCTTGGTGAAATTGACGAAATTCAAAGAATGCTTGAAAACCCTAGCTTCTCTCTTCTTGAATCATATCTCTAAGTCTTGGAAGTGTTAAAGAACGTAAAATAATGTTTTAACACTGTTTAGGCTCTTAATTATGTGAAAAAAGGTTGTGGTTTAAGCTTAAAAGGGGTGGGAAAATACTAAACTACCCCTCTTTAAAAGCTCACAAAAATTGTCCACGGACTATCTACGGTTCGTGGATTGAGCTACAGACCGTAGATCCCATCAGTGGAATTTATAATGAACTTTTAAGACTCAAAAGTCCATTTACGTGTAGAATGGATCCGTAGGAATTGAGTCCCAAAATTTGACTCCTAGTACTTTTTCGACGACTTTACAGGACGCGTCGTCATTTAACCTACAACCCGTAGGTTGGATCCATCACTCACAAACTCAGAAAAATCTGATATGGAAGTCTCTGGTAAAGTGGTTATAACTTCATACTTTAAACTTGAAATAAGGTAAACTTAGTGGCATTGGAAAGAGGACTCTAAGACCTTCAATTGGATAAGTCATGGGCCACCTATTTCATCATGTGCTGGGAGATATGATCATTTGAAGTTGACCTAAGTAGAATCTTATATCAAAACTTAATCGATAATGAAGCTTTCAACTCAACTTTGTGTTAGGGGGTTCTTGTGACCTTAAGTCATATCCAAATTCATTCGAACACCACGGCACACTCAAACGAGCTCACCGACTGAGGTTTAAACACCTGAATCCTATATCAAGAAAAGGTGAGCTAAAGCTTGATTGGTGTTTCGCCAAGATAACTCGACGAGCCTGACTAACGTCACCGAATGAGACGCATATTGAGTTTTTGAGCCAAATTTTGGAAAACTATAAATAGCCCAATAGAGAGAGCAAAAGAGAGTTGGGAAGAGAATGTTTTGTGAGATTTGAATGTTTTGAGTATTGAGAGAAACACTTGACCTTTGTGAAGAACACTTTCTAGCTTTTGGGGTTTTTAAACTTTGTTCTTGAATTTGACAAATTGAATTGCTTGTAATTCCTTCATTTCATGTTACCAATGAATTCTTTCATGGAAGGTATATTTTCTTTTCCTTTTGTGATGGGTGGCTGAAACCCCAAGATCTAGGGGTATATTTATGGGGTTGGGTGTTGATTTAATGTAGTGGATATTGTGTTATGCTCTGTTTTGTTGATGTTCATGCATGAATTTAGGCTGATTAGCATTGGGTTAAATTATGGGTTAAGGTTGCAAACTTAATTTCTACTTCCCAGCACCAGTCAATGCTCTAAAGAGATTGATTGGAGTGGGTAATTAGTCCAATACTAGCAATTTATGTTTGATTTCTGTAACTTGCTTGAAAATAGAGGTTATGGGTTCGATCTATATGACCTATTTCTACATCAAAAGAGAGAATATAGTAATGGGTTGCCTAGATTGGCATATAGATGAGACCGACAAGAGATTATCTGCATAGCTGCATTGAGATCGAAAGATGATTAGTGCCATTGAAGATGACCTAGACTATTCACGAATGTTCATCACTGCAGAGCAGCATAATTATCCCTATGTCACATCAATTTCCGATCCCCGCACCCCTAGATTGCTTGTTAACTCTTGAATTTTCTGAAATTTTAGTTTATTTCTGACAATTGAATACCAAATTGTTTATTAAATTGGTGGAATAATCCACCCACTTTATTTAACTATTGGAAATGAATGAGTTTATAATCCAAATTTCTTGATAGGTATTCTCTACGATATACCATTCTCTGTGCGATTTGACCCTGACTTTTAGTTGGGTAATTTTTTTGACTACGACTGTTGTCCCTTTTAATTGGTTTTAAGGAGGAAATTGAGCATTATCTAATTACTCTATGAGAAATAGAAATGAGACAATTTCTATAAGCCGTCTGAGCAACTATAGAATCACTAATGGGAGTAGAGACCTGAAAGCGATTAGAAAGGGTTTCAGGTAAAACATCAAAGCTCATGACCACATAATGAGTAACAAACAATAAGGTAGCACGCGGATCAAGTAAAGCATAAACATCAAGGTGAAAAACTTTCAACATACTAGTCACCACATTCGAAGAATCCTCGTGATCTTGTTGAGTCCGAAGAGCATAGAATTTATTTTGTTTTAGAGCACCCAAATGGAACCACTAGGTTGAGTTTAACTACTATCCCTTCCCTTGGTAGAAATTAGGCTGCAATCTCTCATATTGTGACCATTCTTTCCATAATTAAAACAACCACCCGTACCAGCTAAACACTTGCCATCATGTTTCTTTACCTACCTAGTCCAAGCGGGAATAGAAGTTCCATTACAACTACCTCCTTGAGGCTTAGGGTTAGACACCCTATCTTTGTTGAACTTAGGAGCTGGAACATTAGAAGAACCTTGATTGGAAAACTTTTCCCGGAACTGAGGACGCTCATGTCCACCGGCCTTAGAATGACAAAAGTCACCATCACCGGTCCTTGCCCTCTTGGATTCTCTTTCCCTTTCCTTGAGCTTTTCCTATTCAATTTGTTGGGAATGTATCTTCAAACGGTAGATATCCATCTCCTTAATCAACATGGTGGTAAGGCACTCTTTTACCACCATTTCAGACACACCCCACATAAACTTACTCATCCTTGCCCTTGAGTTCGCAACAATAGTCGGAGCATACTTAGCAAATTGATGAACTTTAAGGCATACTCCTTCAAACTCATATTCCCTTGATGGAGATGAATTAACTCAAGAACCTTCGCTTCTGTCATCTCAAAAGGAAAGAAATAATCAAGAAACACCTATGAGTAAATAAGAGGCCAACTCCGCCTTCTCTACCATAGGCAAACCCATAATACCCACTATCCCATAAACCTCATAAATGAACTCTTGAGGATCCTCATCAGCCTTCAACCCATGAAATATTAGAGGATTCATCGTAGTGAAGTCCCTTATCCTTGTCGCCTCTGTACCCAAATTAGGGTTCACAAGAGCAATTTCCTCTCTATAAGCTTGGGCCGTCGTAGCTTGAGAAAACACTTGGAAAGTACTTCAGAATTCAGCAAGTCACTTGCTTGGTCAAAAGATCAACTGAAACTTGAGGAACCTCGGGCTCCACATTGTTGTTGCCTGCATTCCTTCTCATGTAAGCTCTTCCAGGAGCCATATCCTGAAAATCATCTGACACAATTTAGGAGAAGGATCTTTTATAGAGATAAAATCTAGGCACGACTTTAAATTAGTGAAAGAAATGAAGTTTCCTAAACATTTTGTAGCCATATATTCATAAATATGGCGCACTTCACACTTATGAACAAGACTCTACTCAACGTGGCATGTCAGACATCCTAGGACCTTTTCTAAAACCTTATGCTCTCAATACCAAGTTTTTCATGACCCAAAGTACTCTCTAGACGTGACATGACATATAAGTGTAACACCTCAGAATTTGGGAAAAGGTAAGGGAGATTAACAAACAAGTCCATATGCCTAAAACAAGCCACGAACCCTTAAAGAAAGCCTAAACGGTCCATTTAGGGGTTCACTAGTTGTTTAGGGGCAGTGGACTAACTGTTTAAAGGCAACCCTGCAGAGGGTCACCTTGATGGTTCCCTAAACGGACAGTGGTGCCCTTTAAGGATTGTTTAGGGACCCATCTAAGTCACCCGGACAACTATTATATTGGGGCTATTTTAGTCGTTCTCTTATGTGTTTGGTACCTAAACTATGTCGTTTTAATCCCTATTATATCCTTATATAAGTCCTAAAACTACTCATTCTAAAATCATTCACCTAAATTCTAAATTTTCCTCCAAGATCATCCCCAAAATCTTCTAAAAAGCTAAGGAAGAAGAAGTTAGGGTTCACTTCAAGTTCTTCAATTCACAATAGCTATTGGGCTTTTATCACTAAGGTATCTTAGTATTAACCTATGGAGTTCTTTCCTCTATAGGGTTCCTAAAATCTTCCAATTTTTCAAGTTTAATTCTCAATTCAAAATTAGGGTTTTATTCAATCTTCATGGGTTCTTTTCAATTATAATTCAATTAATTGTTTTCTATATTTTAATGCATGAATTGAAGTATTTACATGTTTTTGAGTTGAATTCATATGAACCCATGCATAATCTATAATTTTTACTATGAACACATGGTGAAACTTATGAACTATGAACTATGATTTATGGAAATTATGCATGTTTTATAAAAGTAATGTTTATGACTTAAGCAAGTTTATAGATGAAGGTATATATGTTCTGTGAAGTTCGACCATATGACATGAATGGCATCTAGATTTTCCATCAATGCTTTTGATTATTTTCCTATATTAGGTCTTGATTTGTATGATATAGAGATATGTCATCAATGATCATGGACCAAATTTCTAAAACTAATATCAATAGTAGTGGAATTTTTAGTATGAAGTTAATGACTATGGGTCTTATAAAGATATTATGAAAATATCATTGATGGTGAAAGGTTTTCTCACGTATGGTCTAAAGAGTTACTCTATGATGTTTCTAGCTTGGATTAGTATCTTAATTATACTTTTCCATGGATGATAATATGAATATGAATAATGACTATTCCATAGGATTTTGCTTGGCACCGAGAGGATATTGAGATGAAGGCTCTCCAATAAGTAAGAGTCGGGTCTCTAGTAGCAGTATCCTTGTCCCTAACTATGTGCCACCATAGGATGTTACCTCTGATAGACATTATCTAGTGGATCCACCTTAGCTAAGAGTCATGGTCCTTAGCTTAGCAAGTAGGACACTTGATATACTGTGAGTTTATGCTATTTTTGATGCATTATACTTGAATATTGTGTGAGTCTTAAGCATTTTGTTATTAGATATGATGGTACTTTGATGTAATTTTTGCAGGAAATAGGTTTGGAGCAGTTGAGTGAAAAAAGAACTGAGGTAGCAGAAGTGGCAGTTGACGGAGCCCAACCATGGGTCGTCATCCAGTCGACGAGTCATAGGTAGAGAGGTGTGGATTGTGAGTTCAAGGAAGTCTGACTAAGTGTGGCACCACGGAGGCAAACGACGCCCCATAGCTTGAGTGACGGATTGTCGATCAGTGTCCGTCGTTTGATTCAGAAATTTGAGTTCCAATACTTGAACCACGGAGGAACGGGATGAACCGTGAATGGACCTACGGACCGTAGGTGATGACCGTCGATTGAAGACCATGCTTTTTGGCCAACTACTGAACCACAGAGGAGAATCATGGACCGTTGGCTAATCCACGGTCCGTAGGTTACTGTCGTCGATCTAAACTGCGTCCAAACCACAATTTCCTATATTTTCTTTTCCTACTTAGTTTAGCATTTCGTTTCTATAAATATAAGTTGTATTTTTCAGTTTTTGGTTGCTAGACACTTTGGGATATTTAGGTTTTACTTTAAGGATTATTTTGCAAACATCTTTGTCAAATAATACTTGAAGCTTGGTTTATGATATTTGGGTTTGATTTTCAATTGAAGATTACGGAATTCAACTATTCTAATTGTAAGTTCATGATTCATTTTGTTAACCCTAACATGAATTGTGAATTCTCAAACATGAATAGCTATATCCACAACTAGGGTTGTGGGAACCATGAGCAATTAACAATGTATTACTAATAATTAAGTAATTCTAGAATAGTGTTTATGCATGTATTGTTAATTCTTTCGCTTTGAATGTTTTTTAATGGTGGCTAATGTTAGAAGTCACCTCGTTCTTACTTGCCGGACCAATGAAGTAATGAATGAGAAAATGATTTAACAACGGAGATTTAGACGTGTTTAGCCACTATCTAATAGCCTGACCCTAATATTGTGAAGGCTAATCCGGGGTTAAGGGTAAGGGTTAGTGAAGCATACACCCGTAGACGGACCAAGTTGCGTGGTGAAATTCCCTACTTTGAGGACCAATTACTTAGGGATACCGAACTTATCAACCTTGCGTGTTAACACTAGGATAAAGTTACTGTTATTAGGAATACTGTGTTAAGAGCTTGTGGGGAACACTTATGCCCCAGTTTTCCTCTCATATTGATATCTCAAACTGTGAATCCTATTTACTTGGTAATTATTGATCCTAATCAACAAACTGTTATTTTGTTTACACATCACCCCCCCTCCCTTTTGTTACCTTTCTCAGTAATAATCTGACTAAATGTAGATAATTGTAAGTTAGCCTAAGTCTGAACCATATTCCTCGTGGGATCCACCCTAACCTAGAAGTTGGGTTCTTTATTTGACAACGACCGCTTATACTTCTTTCAGGAGGTGTAATTTTGGCGTATCAAATTTTAGTGCCACTATCAGGTAATATGGCTTTTAGATTAGACTAATTTCATTATTGAACTTTAGTCAATTATTTCCTGATTTTACATTTTTTCTTTTATTTTTCTTTTCTATAGGCCTATACTCTAGTGTATGCCAAGTACATGGAGTCAAGGCAATCCCATGACTCCTTACGATCCGAAACTACAAAGAACTTTTAGAAGAATGGAAGGAAGAGGCTTAAATATTGAGGTACCACATGATCCCATCAGAGCGGGTCAAGGGGGGGAAGGCTGTTTGCAACCTCCTGGAGTCTTGAACCTACCCTTTTATGTTCAGGGCGATCCACTAGCTGAAAATGGGGAAAGGTGCAAAACCATCAGGCACTGAGAGTTCGCGATAACTACAGGGTTGACTCTGATTCTGTGGAGTCAACTGGTGCTATTGTTCTCCCTGTACTACCTCTAGGACATACGTTTGTGGTGACCAATAGTCTGATGCAGATACTTATATCGAGAAGGTCGTTTGTTGGGTTACCTTCGGAGGATCCATATGCCCACATGACTAAAGTTAAGAGTGTTTGTATGAGTAGTGTGGGGGGACTAGACTTAGATATCGATGTAATAGTCTTAAGAGTATTCCCACTCTCGTTGACAAGTGATGAGACTGTGTGGCTCTCTGAGTTTCCATACAACTCAATCACGACCTTTGACCAGTTGCATAAGGTGTTCATGGAGAAGTACTTTCCGGTGTCCAAGAAGTTGAATCTCAAGGATAAACTAAAAACTTCGTAGCATTGCATGGAGAGTCGGTGAGTAGCTCGTGGGATAGATTCGTTGGATTCATGAGGAGTGTCCCCAACCAACGCATAGATGACGAGTGACTAAAAGAGTATTTCTATAGAGCGCAAGATGACAATGAGAAAGCTGTGTTAGATACTATTGCTGGAGGATCTTATGGAGCTTGCACATTCAAGGAGATTGCTGAAAAACTTGAGAAGATCTCCAAGAACAACAAGGAATGGAGTAGTAGAAAATATTGGTAGGAGCACTTTCGCTGTCCAAACTGCACCAAGTCAATCCAATGATGATATTTGTGAAGAAATGGCCCAATTGATAATAGAAATTGGCATGGTGTTGAAACATGTAAATGGTAGGGCAGAAAAAGTGAATGTTGTGAATTACCAACCTAGAGCCCTACATGTTGATGAGTATTATTATGAGAAGGATGCGAACTTAGTGAATGATCAAACAGGGGGTTTCCGGACCAAAGCCCAAGGATCCAATTTAGAGAATTGGCGCTAAGGCCAAGGAAACCAAGGTCGGAACTATGGTAACTACAACCGTGATGGAAACTATGTCCGTGATGGGAACTTCAATCGCGACAACAACTACAATCGCAATAGTTATGGCAACAAGAATGATAAGAGTGGACCCTATGTTCCACCTGGTAATAGAGATGTTGGATCAAGTATGACTCGCATTGAAGATATGATGCAGAAGATGATGAAAAGATTTGATGTGATTGATGACAATGTGAAGGAGATGCATATTGACTTATCTGGTATCGGTCAAAAAGTTGATGCCCATGCAGTATCAATTAAGAAACTTGAGCAGTAGTTTAGTCAGTTGTCCGCACTTATGAACCCACGACAGCCAGGAACACTTCCTAGCAACACTGTCTAGAATCCAAAAAATGATGGTCATTGCATGGCAGTCACTACTAGAGAAGGAAAGAAGACTGTAGATCCTCCCATGCCAACTAAAGAGGAAAGTGCAGAAAAAGATGAGGATGAAGTAGAGGCAGTTGAGGAGCCAAAGGATGATACAGAAAAGGAAGCTGAGGTGACACAAAAAGTTATCCCCATGCCGAGACCTCCACCTCCCTTCCCACAAAGGTTGGTGAAAAAGACTGAAGAGGGTAAATATCGCAGGTTCATAGCTATGTTGATGTTGTTGTCCATAAATGCTCCATTGATAGAGGCACTTGAACAGATGCCGGGGTATGCGAAGTTCATGAAAGATCGGTGACTAAAAAGAGGGTTGTCAGTTTTGAAAGTGAAGACAAGTTGCAACATTGTAGTGCCATTGCTACTAGGTCACTAGTGCAGAAGAAAAAGGATCCTAGAGCTTTCACTATCCCATGTACTATTGGTATATGGCACTTTGTGAAGGCCTTGTGTGACTTGGGTGCTAGCATTAACTTCATGTCATTGCTTATGGATGATCAAACTGTGAAGAGACCGATTGGAGTGCTCCAAGATGTCCTTGTGAAAGTTGAGACGTTCATCTTTCCGTGGACTTTATGATACTTGATTGTGAGGTTGATTTTGAGGTCCCCATTATCTTATGGAGACCATTTCTAGTGACTGGGCGTGCTTTGGTTGTAATGGAAAAAGGGCAGATGAAGTTTTGATTGAACAATAAGAAGTAACTTTTAATATCTGTCGGGATATGAAGCATGGAAGTGATCTTAAGTCAGTATCGGTAGTAAATCAGATTATGAAGCAAGACCCAGAAGTATCCATTGAAGAAAGGTTAGGTGTTGAGGCACTAGCAGCTGTGATAATGAACTTGATGGAGATGGTATTGATGAGTATGATGAGCTAGTTGCTGCACTTAATAGAGTCGATTTTCATCACAAACCAATAAAGTTGGACTTAGAGATGGAGAATCGAACACTCCCCCAGCAAAACCATCCATTGATGAGCCTAAAAAATTGGAGCTTAAGGTTCTTCCATCTCTCTTGAGGTATGTATTTTTGGGCCTGAATAGTACTTTGCCGGTGATAGTTTCTGCTGACTTGAGCGAAGGGCAAATAGAGGCTTTGATATCTGTATTGAAGTGATCCAAGAAGGCTACAGGATGGACGATTGCTGATATTATTAGGATTCCACCGGGCATTTGTACTCATAAAATTCAGCTTATACTGGACAGCAAGTCAAGTATTGAGCATCAATGAAGATTGAATCCCCTGATGCAAGTGGTTGTGAAGAAAGAAATCATCAAGTGGTTAGATGCTGGAGTTGTGTATCCTATCACTGATAGTAGTTGGGTTTGCCAAGTTCAATGTGTGCCACAGAAAAGAGGAATTATTGTGGTTCTCAATGCTAAGAATGAGCTCGTCCCAATGAGGCCAGTGACTGGTTGGAGAGTGTGTATGGATTATCCCAAGTTGAATGCATGGACAGAGAAAGACCACTTTCCAATGTCGTTCATGGACCAAATATTAGATCGTCTCGCTGGAAAGGGTTGGTATTGTTTTCTAGATGGGTATTCGGGCTACAATCAAATTTCCATACCTCCGGAGAACTAAGAGAAGATCACTTTCACTTGACCTTATGGGACTTTTGAGTTCAAGAGAATGTCGTTCGGTTTATGTAATGCTCCGATGACCTTTCAGCATTGCATGATGTCTATATTTTCTGATATGGTGGAGGACACGATATAGGTATTTATGGATGATTTCTCTGTAGTTGGTGATTTGTTTGATGATTGTTTGCTTCATTTGGCTGAGGTACTGAAATGGTGTGAAGAGTGCAATCTTGTGCTCAACTGGAAAAAATGTCACTTCATGGGAAAAGAGGGTATAGTTCTGGGTCATCAGATTTCACAGAAAGGAATTGAGGTTGATAGAGCTAAAGTTGAGGTAATAGAAAAACTACCACCACCCATCTCTGTAAAAGGTGTTAGAAGTTTTCTGGGGCATGCAGGTTTCTACAGGAGGTTCATAAAGGATTTCTCGAAAAATGCACGCCCATTGTGCAAACTACTCGAAAAGGAGTCCAAGTTTGAGTTTGATGATGCTTGTCTGAGAGCATTTAAAGGGTTGAAAGAGAAGTTGACTTCAACACCAATAATTATTTCACCGGATTGGGGACAACCGTTGGAAGTGATGTGTGATGCTAGTGGGGTGGCGCTTGAAGTAGTATTGGGACAAAGGCGAGAGAAAATTCTCCATCTTATTTATTATGTGAGCAAGGCGTTGAACATTGCCCAAAAGAACTATATTGTTAATGAACAAGAATAGCTTGCTATGGTTTTTGCATTTGAGAAGTTTAGATCCTATTTTCTTGGCAATAAAGTCATTGTGCATACTAATCATTCTGCTTTGAGGTATCTTATGGTTAAGAAGGATGCAAAACCAAAACTGATTAGATGGGTATTATTGTTGCAAGAGTTCAACTTTGAGGTGAAAGATAGAAAGGGAACATAAAATCAAGTTGCCAATCAATTGTCCAGATTAGAAGAAGAAGCTATGATCAAGTTAGAAGATGGATTCTAGATTAATGATGCATTCCCTGATGAACATGTATTGGCTGCCTCTTATGACCTATTCCTTGGTTCGCAGACTTTGCTAATTATTTGGCAAGTGATTTGGTGCCTTCGGATATGTCAATTCACCAAAGGAGAAAATTCATGTCTGATGTGAAGAAATTATTTTTGGAAGAGACTTACATTTTTTGTATTTGTGCTGATGGGATTATTCGTCGTTGTGTGCCTGAGGTTGAGATGATGAGTATACTAGAGACATGTAATTCATCACTTGTGGGTGGGCACCATAGTGGTATTCAGACTGCTTATAAAATCTTGCAGTGTCGGTATTACTGGCCAACTATCCACCAAAATACTCATGACTTTGAAAAATCTTGTGATCGTTGTCAAAGAGAAGGAGGAATTTCAAGGAAGCAAAAACTACCAATGAACCTGATATTAGTGATTGAATTGTTTGATGTTTGGGGTCTTGACTTCATGGGTCCGTTTGTGAGTTCGAATGAGATGAAGTATATTCTTGTAGCTATTGACTATGTATCTAAATGGGTGGAAGCAGGTGCGCTTTAAAACAATGAAGGAAAGAGTATCACCGCATTTATGAAAAAGAATATCTTCTCCAGATTTGGTACACCAAGGGCAATAATCAACGATGGAGATTCTCACTTTTCCAATAAGTTGTTCAAGGCGTTGCTTGAGAAGTATGGTGTTCGTCACAGCGTAGCAACTCCTTATCATCCTCAGTCTAGTGGGCAAGTTGAAGTGTCAAATAGAGAGACCAAACAAATTCTTGCAAAGACTGTGAATGCCAACAGAACTGATCGGTCAAGAAGGCTTGATGATATTCTATGGGCTTATCACATTGCATTCAAAACTCCCATAGCGTAGCAACTCCTTATCATCCCCAGTCTAGTGGGCAAGTTGAAGTGTCAAATAGAGAGACCAAACAAATTCTTGCAAAGACTGTGAATGCCAATAGAACTGATTGGTCAAGAAGGCTTGATGATGTTCTATGGGCTTATCGCACTGCATTCAAAACTCCCATAGGTATGTCCCCCTACCAACTTGTATATGGGAAGTCTTGTCATTTCCCTGTAGAGCTAGAGCACAAAGCGATGTGGGCACTCAAAAAGCTGAACTTGGATTGGGGAGCCGTATCAAGTCAAAGATTCAATGAGATGAATGAGCTCGATGAGTTTCGCATGAATGCATATGAGAGCTCAACCTTGTACAAGGAGAAGATGAAAAAGTACCATGATCAAGAGATCGAAAAAACGAGAATTTGTTCCTGGTGATTTGGTACTCTTATTTAACTCAAGGTTTCACTCGTTCCCTAGCAATCTCAAGTCCAAGTGGACCGGGCCGTTCAATGTGACTCAAGTATTTCCACATGGAGCGGTTGACCTCGAGAATAATGAAGGAACGAAGTTCAAGGTGAATGGTCAACAGATAAAGGTCTACTTGGGGAAGTTTGAAGAAGTCAATGAAGTGATAGAAAAGTGGGGTCTTGATGAAGTATGAGTAATCAAGGTGTCTGCGTTGTGCCGCGACGTTAAATCAAGCGCTACTTGGGAGGCAACCCAAGATGTAATATCTAGCCAATCTTAGGAATGTTTATTTATTTTCATAAACTTTTAGCTTTCTTTTCTTTTATAGAAGTGTAGCTTTTTTTGGTAATTTTTAAAGATTGGCTTGAATAGGATAGAATAGACTCCTTGTCCAAAAAGAGTCAAGAATATGTAAAAAGGAAGTCCTTATGTTTGCTACGTGTGCTAGAAAGCAAAGGAAAATCTTCAAAAATAAAAGTGTTGTTGTAGTGGCCTACGACTCCCATTGACGGTCCGTCGTTCAATCGACGGTCCGTAAATGGCAATCATAAACCCCAGGTTTGTTTTTCTAAAATTCACTAAGTGACAGGGAGAACCACGAAACCCATCAACGGAACCCATCGACGGACCGTCGATGGAGTTTGATGGATCCAAACTAGGGTTTCAGTCGACCCGACCTGGACCCCTTTTCTAATAAAGCTCTTCATTTTTTAAAAAATTCCCCATTTCCCTCTTTCATCCCCAACCGTTACAACTCTCAAAATAACCACCCCTACATATTCCCAACTTTCCATTTCACCAAATCACTCCTATAATTACTCCATTTCTTTCTCTCCCAATATCTCTCACTGATCCTCTCAAATTTCCTTCCATTCTCCTTCCCCATCTTCCCTAAAATATAGTTTCTTCCATACTCTTTTCTTCCACAAGCAGCAATGTCTGGGTTCGGTGTCAGTATCTGATTAGGGTGCAAAGGAATCACTGCAAACACACTCACCAAGTTTGTATTACTTGTAAGGTAAGCGATTTCCAAGAACTTTGAACTTTTCATTGTTTAAATTGAAATCACAAAGTTGTACTTGACCTTGGGTATAAATTGCATGTTTAAATCTGTAAAACTAGTTCTAAACCACCATTGGGATGATGGTATTGTGAGTGTGTTGATTAACGAATCTGAATAATGGGATTTATGTGTCTAGTTGGAGTTCTTGACTTAGGGTTTTCAAAGTATTATTGTTTGAACGAATAAAATACATGATTGAAGCCCTAGGAATGATAGAATACCATGTAAATGTGTTGAAATACATATTCTAGATGTGGTATAGAAGTTATGATTCGTAGTTGATGTGTGCCTGTTGTTAGGTGAATCACATATGTTGTAGAACTGGTCGACGACCACGATCCACGGACCGTGGGGTAACCTACTGACCGTAGATCTTGGTCAGTCATTCCAAGTGGCATAACAGTATCCCAAGTTGTGAACCACGGCATGGACTATGGTCCGTCGTTCAATCGACGAACCATTTTACACGACCGTGGTTCCAACTTCAGAAACCAAAAAATGGGCTTCCTGACCTATGGAGGGGACTGACGGCGGCCCGTCGTTCAATCGACGGTCCGTAGGTATCCACCGTAGGTCACAAAAACAGCTGCTGTCCCAGAATAGCAAAAAAAAATTCTAAGTTAAATTTTTGTTCTAAAAATTTTTCTTTGTGCTTTTTAAGATCTTTGGTTACTAACTAGTCCTCTACAGGTCAAATAGTGCCAAAGCAAGCACCCGTCTCCCAGAGGAAAGGCAAGTCCAAGTCCATAGCACCTTCCCACCGACTGATCGATGAGTCTAGTGGGGATGAGTATGTCCCGGAGACCACTAAAGGCTCCCCCACTATACCTGTTACCACGAGGCACATGTCTAGGTAGGTCATCTTATCAGATGATGAGGTCGAGGTCACTGTCCCCAGTCTGAGGAGGGGGCCTAGCCTGTAAGAGAGTCACAGTCTGGCTCAGAGTCGCAATCTGGCTCCAGTTCTAGCAGCACACCAGCCTCAGCCTCTGATGCCACTAGCTCGAGTGAAGCCCATGACCCTCTGGTATTAGAGTTGAGCCGGTACACATCTCTACCGAGCTGAACAGGTGGTGCGTCAAAGGGAAGTTTCAGATCTAGTTTGATGGAAAGGCGTTGAATGAACATCAGAAGGTTGCTTGGCCTATTAATGAGGAGCGTCGAGTGTTGACCGGGAGCCTCCCCACTGTGCCCACTATTTTTGAACTCCAAGAAGCACGGGTGTGACTGGATGGTAGAAAATCCAGGCAGATATAGCGAGGAGATGCTGAGGGAGTTCTATGCTTCCTATGCGGCCATAGTGAACAATGCCCTACCACCACGAGCCAAGCCTTTGGCTCAGCCGCCTCTATTGTCTACTATGGTGCGGGGTCTATCTCTGGATATTTCAAAGTCCACCATCCGCCATTGTATTTACGGCCCATCACATGCCCAGCCTATTAATACGGTGGAGTACGATTATCGGATGGGGATAGTACAGGGCAGAGTTTTTTGAGACTCTAAGCAAAGGGTCACTGCCACACTTGATGGCCCGACACATCGATGTTGAGGGAGAGAGCACCGAGTTGGTGCAGAATATGCAGTTGCCTATCAGGAAGGCAACTTTGAGTTTTGAGGAAAAAAATTAGTAGTCCGTCGTCCGACACAGATTGTCGCCCATACAAGCGGATAATTTTGTCACTTGGGACCGTGCTGTGATGCTTGCTGCACTGATGGCAGGGTTTGAGATTGACTTTGCCGTGATTATTATTGTGGAGATTCATGAGAGGGCTTTCCGGCGGCTACTACCTTGACCTTTCCATGCCTGATTTTTTGCCTGTGCAGAGAGCCTACTGTTCCGATATGGCATTGTGATAGGTTGGTCTACATGACCAAGAAAGTTGATGTCGGGTTGATACAGGATAATACTAACCTAGCTACCCCTCGTAAGAGTACACCGGTCGCAGTCCCTCCATTGGGTGCTGATCTAGCAAGAGATGTTGAGCAGGTTGAGGTGGAGCAGGTTGATGATGCTACTATACCTTCCACTACGGGCGAGGCATGGGCTCCCCCTTCTACCTCTACTAGTCATGCTGCGAGCTTTTCACGTGCTACTACCCCTTCGGGGGCTGTTTTGATACATGTGGCCCGTGTTAAGAAATTAGAGACTCAGATGGCACACTATTGCAACATATGAGACCATGGAAGCAGAGGTCCGTAGAGGAGTTGGAGGCTCACATGGAGAAGATCAAGATGGTCCACAAGAGGTTGGATGCATCCGAGCTCAGGGTATTGGAGAGGCATGGGCCTACTATTGATCTCTCTACTTTCCAGAAGGATTTGGCTAGGCTCCAATATGATGTTGATGGTCTTGTTGCTCCTGTTGAGGTTGTCCCCGAGCCCACACCTAAGGTAGAGGTAGATGATGTGGTGCTAAGCGCATTATTTAGGGATGGGATGTCGGTACCTGACACTCCTTGTGCGGCTGGGAAGCGTACCCGCTCTTCTGAGTACACTACTGCTGCTGATGAGGCCCGATGAGCTAGGAAGATAGAGCGGCAGTAGTTGGAGGTAGCACAACGACAGTCGCTTTTGGAGAAGAAGTTGCGGCAGTGGAGAGCACGTGAGATGGATGTAGGTGCATCCAGTTCGAGGGGCACTACTGATGCTGCTCCCACTACTGTTGAGGGCGCTACTGAAGGCGCCACTCGTGATGATCCAGTAGGTTACGGGAAATCGGAACCACCCATTTCTTGATGGTCTTCGGCGCTTATGCGTCACAGGTTTGCTTCACTCTTTGTTTTTCATTTTTTGTGCATTGAGGGAAATTAAACCATATTTTTGTGGGGGTGGGGTAAATGGGTTGTGAGTGGTAGGGTAAAGTCTGAGTAACCTAACTCATAACCCTCCTTTGGGATTTTCTTGACTGTGTTAATTTTTTTCCAAGGGACTGTTTACATTTTTATTGAACCGACATGTTTAGAATTGTATAAGTGTAGAGGTAGACTAAATAAATGAAAGCATGATGGCACAAGAGCATAAAAATTAATACCTTTCAAAAAAAATTATGCTATATATGTGGGCTTAATGAGTTGAATGTGTTGGATCTTCATATGACAGGATAAGAACCGATATGATAATAAGCTAGAACTTGAACCATATTCTTCAATGATTCAATAATAGAAACAATGTGCCATGTGTGTTTAAGGTGATTCTGTATATTCATATAGTAAGTGCCAATCTAGAACTTGCCTCGTTGGTCCTGCTTAGATAATCTAGGCTAGAAATTGGGAAATGATCATAGGCCGTTATTGATAATAAGTCCACTTGAGCCTAAATGAAACCAACCAAAAGAAATAAATGCTCCCATTGATCCAAATATTTGAGCCTAACAAATACCATTTCTTTCAATACACCTAACTCACCTTCCCTAAAACCTGTTTTGGCCCTGGTCCCTCCTTGGACATTGTGCACCTAAGTTAAGGGTGGCTAATGCAGAATTTACCTTAATTCTTGGCCCTGGTCCTACCTTGGACATCGTGCACCTCAACTCATGCAAAATACATTAGTTGAGGGTGGCTATGAAGAAGGAAAACTGCAACAAAAAGGGTATGAAAAGAGTTGTGTGTAAAAGAAGAAGAATGAAAGGATAGTAAATGGTGTGACTGAATCCAAAAGAAACAAAAGAGTGATAATGCTTGAATAAAAGATGAAAAAAATGAAGCAAGAATGAATGAAAAAGTCAAAGTCACACCAGTACTGAAATAAGTCAAGGAAAGAAGCAGAAAATAAAACGATGTCAAGGTTGGTTGTCAAAAGAGGTAAGTATCCAATGTAATGACAAGGAGGGCAGAAAAGTCACTAAAATATCTAAATGTACCATACCTGACCCTGAGCCTACGTTACAAGCTAAGAAAGCCCTATAGTGATCTTAGTTAATCAGTATGGAAAGTCAAATAAATGAAAATAATGGTAAGCCTATGGTATTGATCTCTAACTATATTTGAATTCACTTCTAAGCATGACTGTTTACTGAATCCTTAAGCTAAAAATCAGGTGTTGTGTATGAAAAAAGATTTCTTTGTGGTAAGGGCACTAGTTACATTATTGGAAAGTTGGTATCTTGGCGATTGATGATTGTGTATGTGATGATAACTGTTAGTTTGTCTATGTCATATTTTGATCCACATGAGTTTGCTTATTGAGTCTAAATGAGAAGATTTTCACTGCGTGAAAGGGTTGATAGAGAAAGACATGTGATTGCATGAGTTTGTGTGTTTGATTCTGCATAAGTATCGTTTAGAGTTTATCGTGTCGCTCGAGGACAAATAATAAGTTTAAGTTGAGGGTGTTGATATACCGTGAGTTTGGTATTTTTGATGCCTTATAGTTGAAGTTTGTGTGAGTCTTGAGCACTTTGTTATTAGATATGATGGTACTTTGATGTAATTTTTGCAGGAAATAGGTTTGGAGCAGTTGAGTGAGAAAAGAGTTGAATAACAGAAGTGGCAGTTGACAGATCCCAACCACGGGCCGTCATCCTGTCGACGAGCTGTAGGTATAGAGGCATGGATCGTGAGTTCAAGGAAGTTTGACTAAGTGTTGAACCACAGAGGCAAATGACACCCCGTAACTTGAGTGATGGACGGTCGATCAGTGTCCGTCGTTTGATTCAGAAAGTTGAGTTCCAGTACTTGAACTACGGAGGAACAGGACAGACCGTGAATGGACCTACGAACCTTAGGTGATGACCGTCGATTGAAGATCATGATTTTTGGCCAACTGCTGAACCACGGAGGAGAACCACGGACCGTTGGCTGATCCACGGTCCGTAGGTTGTTGTCGTCGATCGAAACCGCATCCAAACCGCAATTTCCTATATTTTCTTTTTCTACTTAGTTTAGGATTTAGTTTCTATAAATATAAGTTGTATTTTAAATTTTTTGGTTGTTCGACACTTTGGGATATTTTGTTTTACTTTAATGATTATTTTGCAAACATCTTTGGCAATTAATTCTTGAAGCTTGGTTTATGATATTTGGGTTTGATTTTCAATTGAAGATTACGGTATTCAACTATTCTAATTGTAATTTCATGATTTATTTTGTTAACCCTAACATGAATTGTGAATTCTCAAGCATGAGTAGCTAAATCCACAACTAGGATTGTGGGAACCATGAGCAATTAACAATGTATGACTAATAATTAAGTAATTCTAGAATAGTTTTTATGCATGTATTGTTAATCCTTTCGTTTTGAATGCTTTTTAATGGTGGACAACGTTAGAAATCGCGTCGTTCCTACTTGCCATACCAAGGAAGTAATGAATGAGAAAAGGATTTAACAACGGAGATTTAGATGTGTTTAGCCGCTATCTAATAGCCTGACACTAATATTTCAAAGGCTAATCCGGGGTTAACGGTAAGGGTTAGTGAAGCATACACCCGTAGACGGACCAAGTTGAGTGGTGAAATTCCCTACTTGGAGGACCAATCACTTAGGGATACCTACTGTGTTAAGAGCTTGTGGGGAACACTTATGCCCTAGTTTCCACCTCATATTGATATCTCAAACTACGAATCCTGTTTACTTGTTACTTATTGATACAAATCAACAAACTGTTATTTTGTTTACAACCCCCCCCCCTTTTGTTACCTTTCTCAAAAATAATCTTACTAAACGTAGATAATCGTAAGTTACCCTAAGTCTGTACCATATTCCTCGTGGGATCGACCCTAACCTAAAAGTTAGGTTCTTTATTTGACAACGACCACTTATACTTCTTTCGGGAGGTGTAATTTGGGTGTATCAATACTCTCTTTTCATTGTGGGAGCATTACACTAGATTTCATGTTATTGCTCACATGGTCTATGTCAGTTATATGGTAAAATTCCCACAATAATGAACTAATGTTACCTTTAAATTATCTCACAAGTATTTTAAAGATGTTAAGCTTGTATTTACCATGATTATGACTTATGTTTTCTAACCTTTTATCTTATGATTTAGCTTAGTCATTGCATGTCATTAAAAGTACCTTTTAGCATGATTTCATGAATATTATGCATTCGTATAATACTTAGTAAATTTCATGTACTAATGCATACTTGTGACTATATTGTTTCATAATGTAGGGTCTGATCCTTCTACCTCTCATGCTCCTGGTTAGTTGATATCTTTGCATTTGAAGATTAGTGAGTCCTCATGTTCCAAGGATCGAGATAATTCTATTTTTTTCTTTATTTGAGTTTTCATACATTTGTATGTGGTGTATAGGTTACGTCCCAACCACTTCCTTTTATGTAATAAATGGTTTGTTGAGTCTATGCTAGGCTTTTGCTTTATCAAACTCTCTTATGATATAAGACTATTTCTTTGAAATCTTTATTACTATTTTCTTGAATGATATTTGATAAGTGTCTTGTGTAGGGCCTCTCGGGGTTCTATACTCCATGTTACGCCTATGGTACTTTGGGTCGTGAAAAACTTGGTATTAAAAGCAGTTAGTTTAGATAAGTCCTAGGATGTCTCACAAGCCACATCAACTAGAGTCTTGTTGTGAGTGTGAAGCACGCCACATTTATGAATAGCAGGCTACAAAAGTTTCAAGAAACTCCACTTCTTTCATTACTCTAAAGTTGTGTCATTGAGTCTATCTCTAGAAAGATCCTTCTCCTTAATCGTGTTTGATCCTTTTTCAGGATATGGCCCCTAGAAGAGCTTATGTGAGTAGGAATGCAGGTAACGACAATGTAGAGCTCGAGGTGCCTCAAGTTACAGCAAACCCTTAGAGGAACAAGTGACTAATGATGAGTTTCAAGCCATATTTCACGCATTGGTCCAAGCTATGATGGCTTAAGAAAATAAGGAGGTTGTGTCTCTCGTGAACCCAAGGGTGGGTACAGTGGAAACAATGGTGAGAGACTTTACTAGGATGAATCCCCTGGAGTTCGTTGGTTCTAAAGTTGAGGAAGATCATCAAGATTTCATCGACGAGGTTCACAAGATTGTAGAGATAATGGGTATCACATCTATAGAAAAGGTTGAATTGACCACTTACCAACTCAAAGGTGTTGCTCAAGTTTGGTTTAATCAACGGAAGGAAGGGAGGGAAATTGATGATGGTCCTCTTGATTGGAAGAAATTTACGGTTGTTTTTCTTGAATGGGTGTTTTCCCTTGAAATGAGGGAGGCAAAGGTGCTTGAGTTTATTAACCTTCGTCAAGGAAATATCAGTGTGAAAGAGTATGCTTTGAAATTCACACAATTGTCCAAATATGCTCCAACTATGGTTGCCGATCTAAGGACAAGGATGAGTAAGTTTGTGTCAGGTGCTTGCGACTTGGTGGTCAAAGAATGTCTAACTTCCATGCTTTTTAAGGAGATGGATTTCTCCCATTTGATGATTCATTCCCAACAAGTCGAAGGAAAAAACTTCAGGAGAAGACTAGGGATTCAGGAGGGAAAGAATGGATAATTATGATTTCTCAAGGCAATGTAACTAGTGAGAAAATGGTGTCCGAGTTTCAGAGGTGAGGAAGGAAGCGTGATGGTAAATGCTTAGTTGGTACGATACAAATGGTTGCTTTGGTAAGAGTATTAATAAGATAAGAGGTTGTCCTTCGGTTGCTAGGAATGAGGGAGATAATCTTCGACGGGCTAAACTTTATCCTTCATCAGGTTCTGGTGGTGGTCAAAAACAGAATAGGTTCTATGCTCTATGACTTGACAAGATCACGAGGGTTCCCTAGATGTGTTGATTGGTAAGTTATGGTCTTTTAGCTTGTGGCTATGCATTGTTTGATATTGGGTGTGGGTATTGTGTTTGAAGTTGACCCTGACATCTCTATGGAAATTCTATAAGTGTTTACTTGTATTAATAGTTTTGTGTTTGTTAAGACTTTGATACTATGCTTGGGTTGAGGGAGATGGATTCAAAAAAAACTAGAGAGGTTTGCTCCTAAGGGGGAGATAGTGTGCTTTATGGTGGGTGTGTGTAGAACTATTTAAGTTGTTGGGAGGGTTCCTTGGTATGGTTTGGTATGTGATAGGCCGGAGGCAATGTGATGTCTAAGTATCCGTATCTTTTTTCGTTATCTTCGGGTCTATCTTAAGGCATTAGCCCCTTATGTTCACTCTTTAGGATTCTCGCGTTCTTAGTAATTCTCATGTTTCCTCATGCATGCATGCTCATGAAAAATCTAATTTTCTTGAGAATATGATTTAGCTTGATAGATTGCTTCATGATTATGCGCAATTGTGTATGATTTGCATGTATCTCTTATGAAATGATGTTTTGAATATATTTTAGCTTGGGAGTTGATGTTTCTCCTTCCTTATGTGTATTTAGATGAAGTTTCATTCACGGTTGGTTGCTAGTTTCTCTCCTACAGTTTTTGTGCTAGCATACGTCCCATAGAAGGATAAATATTCCCAAGGAAAAGATATTGTAACACCTCAAAATTTGGAAAAAGTTAAGGGAGGTTAACAGACAAGTCCACAGGCCTAAAACAAGCCATTAACCATTAAAGAAGCCTAAACGGTCTGTTTAGGGGGTCCACTGGCCGTTGAGCAGTTGTGGGCTGGCCATATAAAGGCAAACCGGTAGAGGGTCACCTGGACAGTTCCCTAAATGGCCTGTGGTGCCTTTTAAGGACTGTTTAGGGATCCATATAAGTCACCCTGACAACTTTTATATTAGGGATAATTTTTACTTTCCCCTATGTGTTTGGTACCTATGTTATGTCGTTTCAACCCTCATTCTAAGCCCTAAATAAGTTATCTAAGTCCTAAAACTACCCATTCTAAATCATTCACCAAAATTCTAAATTTCACTCCAAGCTCATCCTCAAAATCCTCTCAAAAGCCAAGGAAGAAGAAACTAGGGTTTCACTTCAAGATTTTCAATTAACCATAGCTATTGGGCTTTGATCACTAAGGCATGTTAGCATTCGCCTATGGAGCCCTTTCCTCCATCGAGTTCCTAAAATCATCCAATTTCTCAAGTTCAATTCTCAATTCAAAGTTAGAGCTTTATTCAATCTTCAGGGGTTCTTTTCAATTATGATTCAATTACTTGTTTTCTATCTTTTAATGCATGAATTAAAGTATTTACATATTTTTGTGTTGATTTTATATGAACTCATTCATGATCCATGATTTTGACTATAAACACATGATGAAGCTTATGAATTATGATTTATGGAAATCATGCATGTTTTATGAAAGTAATATTTATGACCTAAGCAATTGTATAGATGAAGGTATCTATAGTATCTATAAGGCTTGACCACATGACATGAATGGTATCTAGATTTTCCATAAATACTCTTGATTATTTTTCTATATTGGGTCTTCATTAGTATAGTAACTGGATATGCCATCAATGATCATGGACCAAGTTTCTAAAACTAATATCATTAGTAGTATGACATTTTTAGTATGAAGTAAATGACTATGGGACTTATAAAGCTATTATGAAAAGATCATGGATGGTGAAATTATCATGCATGGACTTGGGAGGTACTATATGATGTTTCTATCTTGGATTAATATCTTAATTGTATTTTTCCATGGATGATAATATGAATATGATTAACGACTATTCCATGGGATTTTGCTTAGAACCGAGAGATTATTTAGATGAAGGCTCTCCCGTTAGTAGAGGTCGGGTATCTAGTTGCAATCTCTTTGTTCCTAACTATGTGCCACCATAGGATGTTGTCTCAGGTAGACATTAGCTAGTGAATCCACTTTTTCTTAGACTCATGGTACTTACGTTAGCAAGTAGGACACTCTCTATTCAGTGTGGGAGCAGTACACTGGATTCCATGTTATAGGTCACATGATCTATATCGGTTATATGGTAAACTTCCTAGAATAATGAACTAAGGTTACCTTTAAAGTATCTCACAAGTGCTTTTCAGATGTTAAGACTTCATTTACCATGATTATGACTTATATTTTCTAACCTTTTATCTTATGATTTAGCTTGGTCATTGCATGTCATGAAAAGTCCCTTTTAGCATCATTTCATAACTACTATGCATTGCTATCATACTTCGTACATTCCATGTACAAATACATACTTGTGCCCATATTAATTAATAATGTAAGGTCCGGCGCTCCTGCCTCTCATACCCGTGGCTAGTTGATCTCTTGGCATTCGAATATTGGTTAGTCCTCATGTTCCATGGACTGAGTGTCACGACCCAAGGGAACAGCATAGATGTAACATGGCGTATAGGACCCCAAGAGGCCCCATACAAGCCACTTATCATTCATAACATAAGGCATAGAACAAAAGAGGTAAAGAAATACATTTCAAGTCCAAAAGTTTAATAAAAGTAAAGCGGAAGTCTAAACACTTTATCTCAATAGCCATCTACTACAATAGAATGAAATTGGGCCTAGCCCATACATCATGTTAAAAACTGGAAATAAGAAAGAAGACTGAAAATAATGAAGTTCCGTCCTCGAAGCATGAGGACTCACCAAGCTCAGAAATCTCGCAATCAATCACTAGCCACGAAACTGAGAACCCTGACTGTCGGACCCTACATTTGGGCAAATGTAGGCAAGAGTATGTGTTAGTACAAAACAATGTACCAAGTATAATAGCCATGCATATAAACATTTAAATCATGCTAAAATAGGACATTTTCATAATATGCAATGATCAAGCTAAAACATGAAACTTGAGAGTTAAAAACATAAGCCATAAAACATGATCAATGCAAGTGAATATCATCTTGAAACATACTTACGATACTTCTTGAAGTAACCTTGATTCATCATATCTTTACTTTATTGTAGGAAGTAGCCTTAACCGACATATAAGACCATGTGAGCTATCAACATGGAATCCAGTGTCTACCCCACACCGAAAAGGGGTGTCCTACTTGCCACAGTAAGGACCATGAACTTCTAGTTATTGTGGATCCAGTAGCTAATATCTATCGAGACAATCCTATGTTGGCACATAGTTATGGGATACGCGTAATCGCCACTTGTCCACTAGATTCTAAGCTTAACTTCGACGGAATAGATCTTAATCATATTCATCTTAGCTCATGAGGGAACATGGGTAATCTCCTCTTGTCCTTACATCATGTGACATGGGTAATCACCTCTTTTCATTCAATTAGAGAGCATGGGTAATCACCTCTTGCCTCATCATTAGCATAGCTTCTTAGCATAGGTTCATTTTAGGTGAGAAAGTCTTTCAACCCTAAGAACTCTTATCATGTGAGAAAACCTTTCACAATTCCTGCTTACATGTGTCTATGAGAAATCCTTTCAACAACACAACAATTGCAACATCATTGATACTTCAATCTAAAAGCATTCTTAAAACATTTATATAGATTTCATAAGACATGCATAATTCCACAATTCACCTTTCAAGGTTCAAAACCCACTTTCAATCATCAATATCTAGGAAGACATGGGTTAGGCATGAGATCATAAAAATTCATCATAGATTCATGTAATCCTATCAATTCATGCTTGATTTCATATAATCTTCTTTAATAATCCAAAACCCGCATTATATGCTCATAATTGGAAAACATGGGAATTACATGGGTTTATGGGGGATCACAATAAAAATATGAGATTAACTCAATTCATGCATCATAGTTCATAAATCAATCAATTAGATCAACAATTAGGAGAACCCATAACATAGAAGAAAACCCTAACTCAACTCAATTGGGGAATTCAAACTTTGAAAATAGGAGAATTTGGGAACTCCATGAATGGAAGGAATCCATGGATGAAAACTATCATACCTCAAAGCCAATTTCTTATCTTCAATGGAGGAATGAAGACTTGACTTGAAAACCCTAGCTTGGACCCTTCTTCTTCAAGACTTCTACAGAGAGAAATATTTGGAGAGGTGACTTATTCTTCCTTTAGAAATTTGAGAGAATGATATGAATGAACTAATTTTGGGGTTGAAATCACTTATATAGGTCTATAGATGAAGGGTAAAACGGCATAGTATTAGGCTAGACTAACTAGGAAAAGACCCAACAACCCCTAAAAATAATTGTGGACCTACCAATGACGCCTTGGACTGACGGATCGTGGTCTAGCCGACAGCCCGTCCTGTTGGTCCGTCGTTTAAAATCAGAAGTTGGATTTGGGGGTCATGATCCATGGACCCTCAACCACGTACCATGGACCCAACGACGGTCCTTTGGTTCGGTCGTGGTTTGAGGTCCTCTGAACCTGTCTGGGTGAAAAATCCATGGACCAATCTCACGGTCCATGGTCCACTTCATGGGTTGTGGCTGGCCTCCGTTGGATGGCACCAAGAGCTTCTAATAACATACTATTATTCCCTTCTTGAATCTGAGGTGTTACATTATCTCCCCCTTGGGATCATTCGTCCTCGAATGAGATTTAAGTTAAGACGTCATAAGAGAAAGGAACTCTAACTAGCAACCCATCATGCATGCAACTTCATCAAAATGCACATAACCAAGGAGGAATATCGACTCCAAGCTAGGACGTATTTAAAACATCATAAGGAATATAGGAACTAAACCTAGCAGCCCAACATGAATGTAATCTCATAAATGCACATATCCGAGGAGGAACATCAACTCCAAGCTAAAACATGTTCACATCATCATATCATGAAGTCTATATGCAATCCATACTCAAATGCACATAAACATGTAGAAATCAATCAAATTGACTCATTTCCTCAAAACTTAAGCCTTTCATAATCATGCATAAATAAGTAAATCGTAGGAATATCTAAAACACATGACACCAAAGGAATAAACCATTAGGAGCTAATTACCTCAAGCTAGAGTAGGGGTAGAAGGAAAAAGATGAGGATATTGGGACATCATATCAGCCTCGGCCTCCCAAGTAGCACCCTCAACTAATTGATTCCTCCACAACACTTTCACGGAAGCAACTTCTTTATTTCTCAACTTCTTGACTTGCCGGTCTAAAATCTCAACCGGAACTTCTTCATTAGAAAGATTATCCGTAACCCCCAAACCTTCTAAGGGATTTATAGAGGTCGGATCACCAACAAATTTCTTCAACATAGAGAATTGGAAAATCGGATGCACCGATGCCAATTCATTAGGCAAATCTAGTTCATAAGCAACCTTACCAACACGTCTCAAAATTTGATATGGGCCTACATAACGGGGACTAAGCTTACCTTTCTTACCAAACCTCATTACACCCTTCATGGGTGAAATTTTCAACTAAACCCAATCATGAACATCAAACTCAAGAGCTCTTCTTCTTACATCGGCATATGACGCTTGCTGACTTTGAGCCATTTTCAACCTTTCTCTAATAACTCAAACTTTCTCTATGGCCTCATGTACCAACTCGGGACCTATTAGGGCAACTTCACCCACCTCAAACAAACCTATAGGATACCTACACCTCCTACCATAAAGAGCCTCAAATGGAGCCATACCAATACTTGAGTGGTAACTATTGTTATAAGCAAACCCAATCAATGGCAAATGGTCATCCCAATTACCCTTGAAATCAGTCACACAGGCTCTCAACCTATCTTCCAAAGTTTGGATAGTACGCTCCGCTTGCCCACCGATTTGGGGATGAAAGGTCGTACTAAGCTTAACATGAGTACCAAGTCCCCTTTGGAAAGATTTCCAAAATTGAGAAGTGAATTGGGTACCACGATCGGAGATAATGGATAAAGGCACTCCATGCAACTTTACCATTTCTCTCAAATACAACTTAGCATAATCTTCCGCCGCTTAAGAAACCATGACGGGAATGAAATGAGCCGATTTCGTCATTCAATCTACTATAACCCAAATCGAGTCATGTTGTCACCGAGTGTGAGGCAAACCGATAATGAAGTCCATATTCACATCTTTCCACTTCCAAGTAGGAATGATAATTTCTTAGGACAAACCTCCCGGTTTCTGATGCTCAACTTTTACTTGTTGAGAGTTAGGACACTTACCAACACATCCCGCAATATCCCTTTTCATTTCATTCCACCTATAGATCTCCCGCAAGTCACAGTACATCTTGGTGGCTCCTCGGTGAATAGAATACCGAGTACTATAGGCTTCTGACAAGATCTATTCCCTCAAGTCATCTATATTAGGAACATACAAACGACCTTGATATCTAAGTACACCATCTCCCCCTTGGGAGAAAGCCTCTACGGACTTTTTAAGCGTTGTTTCTTTCAATTTAACCAAAATTCGATCAAGACCTTGCTTGGCTTTCACATCCGCCACAAAAGATGACTCGAAACCATTATGGTTCATAACACCACCCTTGGTGGACTCCACTAACTGAATACCCAACTGGGACAATCTATGAACATCTCGAACCAACTCCTTCCTATCTTTTTCAATATGAGCAACACTACCCATAGATAACCGACTAAGAGCATCCGCCACCACATTCGCTTTGCTAGGGTGATAGAGAACACTCATATCATAATCTTTCAATAACTCAAGCCACATTTTTTGGAAAAGATTTAAATCCATTTGATTAAACACATATTGCAAACTCTTATGATCGGTGAACACATCTACATGAACACCGTACAAATAATGCCTCCAAATCTTTAAGGCAAAAACAACAGCCGCTAGTTCGAGGTCATGGGTAGGATAATTCTTCTCATGAATTTTAAGTTGTGTTGAAGCATAGGCAATAACCTTTCCATTTTTCATAAGCACACATCCTAACCGAATTCTCGAGGCATCACAATAAACAACAAAACCATCCATCCCTTCTGGTAAAGTCAACACCGGAGTGAAAGTAAGTCTATCCTTCAACTTCTGAAAACTCTTCTCACATGCTTCGGACCATATGAACTTAGCCTTCTTTTGAGTCAAGGTTGTCAATGGAGAGGCAATCGAAGAAAACCCCTCAACAAATCTCCTACAGTAACCAGCCAAACCCAAGAAACTTCTAATATCTATAGGAGATAGAGGTCTAGGACAACTCTTGACCGCATCCGTCTTCGTAGGATCTACCTCAATACCCTTACTTGAAACAATATGGCCAAGGAAAGCTCCTGACCTTAGACAAAACTCCCACTTGCTAAACTTTGCAAAGAGATGTCGGTCCTTTTTGAATTTGCAACACAATCCTCAAATGATCAATATGCTCATCCTCACTTCTTGAATAAATCAATATATCATCAATGAACACAATCACAAACATGTTAAGGTATTATCTAAACACCCTATTCATCAAATCTATAAATGTGGCCGAATCATTAGTCAAACCAAACGACATTACCAAAAACTCATAATGATCATACCGAGTTTAAAAAGTCATCTTCGGAACATCATCTTCCTTTACCCTCAATTGGTGATAACCCGACCGAAGGTTAATATTATAGAAGTAACTCACCCCTTGAAGTTGGTCAACCAAATCATCTATCCTTGGAAGAAGATACTTATTCTTCACGGTGACCTTATTCAATTGCCGGTAGTCAATACACATACGAAAAGAACCATCTTTCTTTCTAACAAACAAAACTGGATCACCCCATGGAGATATTCTTTAAGTTCTACCGCACCCATTCGGTAAGGAGGAATGGAGATAGGCTGCGTATCAGGGAGAAGATCAATACCAAAGTCTATTTCCCTTTCGAGAGGAATATCGGGTAAATCATCTGGGAATACTTCCAGAAACTCATTAACAATGGGGACCGACTCAAGAGTAGGGGTTTCAGAATCCACATCCCTCACCCTAACTAGATGGTAAATACAACCCTTAGAAATCATTTTAGCTTTAAGACAAGAGACAAATTGACCATTAGGCATAGAATTTCCCCCCTTCCACTCTAGGACAAGCTCATTCGGAAACTGAAACTTGACTACACAAATTCTACAATCAATAGAAGCATAACATGAGTGCAACCGATCCATACCAAGGATAACATCAAAATCTAGCATATCAAGCTTTACCAAGTCAACAAGAGTAACTCTATGAGACAAGGAAATGGGACACTTTCTATAGACCCGCTTAGCCACAATAGAATCACCAACAGGAGTAGAGACAGAAAAAGGTTCTAACAACACATCTGGAAGAATATCAAACCTCATAGCCACATATGGCGTCACAAAAGATAAGGTAGCACCGGGGTAAAGTAAAGCATAAACATCAAGTTGGAAGACTTTCAATATACCGGTAACCACATCGGGAAAACGCTCTTGCTCACCATGAGTCTGAAGTGCATAAAATTAGTTTTGCTTGGGAGCATTTGGTCCTGAACCACTTGGACCGGATGAAGGAGTAGGTTGAGCCCTTCGGCAATTATCTCTCTCATTCTTAGCAACTGAAGGGCAATCTGTTATCTTGTAGTCCATCTTACCACAACCAAAACAAGCATAGGAACCCACTAGACATTCACCCTCATGCTTTCTTCCACACTTAGCACAAGTAGGCAAACTTGACCAGAAAACCTTTGTCAAAATCTAGGACGACCATGTTCATCGGACCTTGCATGAGAGAAATTAACATCACCAGTTTTAGCATTCTTTGCCTCCCTAGACCTTTCCTTAAGTTTCTCCTCTTCGATCGGTTGAGCATGAACCATGAGATGAGAAATGTCCATGTCATTAACAAGCATGGCGGTACGACACTCTTTGACCACAATTTCATACACACCCGAAACTAACTTACTCACCTTTGCCATAGGATCGACAACCATTGTAGGAGCATATCCAAACAATTGTATGAACTTCAAAGCATATTCCTTCACACTCATACTTCCTTGACAAAGGTTGATGAACTCAAGCACCTTTGCCTCCGTCATCTCAAGGGGAAAGAAACTATCAAGGAAAGCAACTTTTAAATTTTCCATATCAAAAGGACCCGCATCTTCCGGTCTCCCTTCTTTCCATTGGTTGAACCAAATTTGTGCAACACCCTTTAGTTGATAAGCGGCCAACTCCACCTTTTCAACCGGCGTCACTCCCATGATCATCAACACCTTGTAAACCTCATCAATGAATCCTTGAGGATCTTCCTCAACCTTAGAACCATGAAACTCCGGAGGATTCATCCTCGTGAAGTCCCTCACTCTAGATGCCGACGTATCCACATTTGGGTTCACGGGAACCGCAACCTCCCTATTGTCTTGGGCCGTCACGGCTTGAGCCAACACTTGAAAAGAAGCCCTAAACTCCGCATTAGTCACTTGCTCAGCCAAAGGATCAACCGAAGCTTTAGGAGCTTGGGGAGGAGCTTCTTGTTCCACATTCTCCCTCACATTCCTTCTAGCATAAGCTCTTCGAGTAGCCATATCATGTAGACCATCGGATAAGGATTAGGAGAGAGACCTTATAGAGTTAAACTTTATCGCACTACTTTAGAGTAATGAAAGAAGTGGAGTTTCCTTAACATCTTATAGCCTCTCATTCACAAATGTGGTGCGCTTCACACGCATGAACAAGTCTTACTCTAGGTGGCTTATGAGACATCCTAGGACCACTCTAAATCTTGTGCTCTGATTATAAAGTTTTTCACGACCCAGGGGTACACCCTAGATATAACATGGCGTATAGGACCCCGAGAGGCCCCATACAAGCCACTTAGCATTCATAACATAAGACATAGAACAAAAGAGGTAAAGAAATACATTTCAAGTACAAAAGTTTTATAGAAGTAATGCTGAAGTCTAAACACTTTGTATCAATAGCCATCTACTACAATAGAATGAAATTGGGCCTAGCCCATACATCATGTTCAAAACTGGAAATAAGAAAGAAGACAGAAAACAATGAAGATCTGTCTTCGAAGCATGAGGACTCAACAAGCTCAGAAATCTCGCAATCAATCACTAGCCACAAAACTGAGAACCCTGACTGTCGGACCCTACATTTGGGCAAATGTAGGCAAGAGTATGCGTTAGTACAAAACAATGTACCAAGTATGATAGACATGCATATATACATTTAAATCATGCAAAAATAGGACATTTTCAAAATATGCAATGATCAAGCTAAAACATGAAACTTGACCGTTAAAAACATAAGCCATAAAACATGATCAATGCAAGTGAATATCATCTTGAAACATACTTACGATAATTCTTGAAGTAACCTTGGTTCATCATAACTTTACTTGATTGTGGGAAGCAGCCTTAACCGACATATAAGACCATGTGAGCTAGCAACATGGAATCCACTGTCTACCCCACACCGAAAAAGGGTGTCCTACTTGCCACAGTAAGGACCATTAGCTTCTAGCTATTTTGGATCCACTAGCTAATGTCCATCTAGACAATCCTATGTTGGCACATAGTTATGGGACACGGATAATTGCCACTTGTCCACTCGGTTCTAATCTTAACTTCCACAGAATATATCTTAATCATATTGATTTTAGCTCATGAGGGAACATGGGTAATCGCCTCTTGTCCTTAAATCATGTGACATGGGTAATCGCCTCTTATCATTAAATTAGAGAGCATGGGTAATCGCCTCTTGCCTCATCATTAGCATAACTTCTTAGCATTGGTTCATTATAGGAGAGAAAGCCTTTCAACCCTTAGAACCCTTATCATGTGAGAAAACCTTTCACAATTCATGCTTACACGTGTATATGAGAAATCCTTTCAACAACACAACAATAGGAACATCATTGATACTTCAATCTCAAAGCATTCTTAAAATATTTACATAGATTTCATAAGACATGCATAATTCCACAATTCACCTTTCAAGGTTCAAAACCCACTTTCAATCATCAACATCTAGAAGACATGGGTTGGGAATGGGATCATACAAATTCATCATAGATTCATGTAATCCTATCAATTCATGCTTGATTTCATATAATTTTCTTTCATAATCCAAGACCCACATTATATGCTCATAGTTGGAAAACATGGGAATTACATGGGTTCATGGGGGATCACAATAAAAATATGAGATTAACTCAATTCATATATCATAGTTCATAAATCAATCAATTAGATCAACAATTAGGAGAACCCAAAACATAGAAGAAAATCCTAACTCAATTGGGGAATTCGAACTTTGAAAATAGCAGAATTTGGGAACTCCATGAATGAAAGGAATCCATGGATGAAAACTATCATACCTCAAACCCAATGGCTTATCTTCAATGGAGGAACAAAGACTTGACTTGAAAACCCTAGCTTGGACCCTTCTTCTTCAAGACTTCTAGAAAGAGAAATATTTGGAGAGGAGACTTGTTCTTCTTTTAGAAATTTGATAGAATGATGTGAATGAACTAATTTGGGGTTGAAATCACTTATATAGGTGTATAGATGAAGGGTAAAACGACATAGTATTAGGTTAGACTAATTAGGAAAAGACACAACTGCCCCTAAATATAAATGTCGACCTACCAACGATGCCTAAGATTGACGGACCGTGGTCTAACTGACGGCCCGTCCTGTTGGTCTGTCGTTTAAAATCAGAAGCTAGATTTGGGGGTCATGATCCATGGACCCTAAACCACGAACCGTGGACCCAACGATGGTCCGTTGGTCTGGCCGTGGTTTGAGGTCCCCTGGACCTGTCTGGGTGACCAATCCACGGACCAATCCCACGGTCCGTGGTCCACTTAATGGGCCGTGGCTGGCCTCTGTAGGATGGCACAAAGAGCTTCTGAAAACTTACTATTATGCCCTTCTCGAATCCGAGGTGTTACATTATCTCCCCCTTGGGATCATTCGTCCTCGAATGAGATTCATGACGTAATAAGAGAAAAGGACTCTAACTAGCAACCCATCACGCATGCAACTTCATCAAAATGCACATAAACACGGAGGAATATCGACTCCAAGCTAGGACATATTTAAAACATCATAAGGAAGATAGGAACTAAACCTAGCAGCCCAACATGAATGCAATCTCATAAATGCACATATTCGTGGAGGAAACATCAACTCCAAGCTAAAGCATGTTCGCATCATCATATCATGAAGTCTATATGCAACCCATACTCAAATGCACATAAACATGTAGAAATCAATCAAATTGACTCATTTCCTCAAAACATTGGCTTTTCATAATCATACATAAATAAGGAAATCCTGGGAATATCTAAAACACATGACACCAAAGGAATAATTCGTGACGAGCTAATTACCTCAAGCTAGAGTAGGGGTAGAAGGAAGAATATGAGGATATCGGGACATTATATCGGCCTCGGCCTCCCAAGTAGCACCCTCAACTAACTGATTCCTCCATAACACTTTAACCGAAGCAACTTCTTTATTTCTCAACTTCTTGACTTGTCGGTCTAAAATCTCAACCAAACTTCTTCATAAGAAAGATTATCCGCTACCTCCAAACCTTCTAAGGGAACTATAGAGGTCGGATCAGCAACACATTTCTTCAACATAGAGACATAGAAAACCGATGCACCAATGCCAATTCATTAGGCAAATCTAGTTCATAAGCAACCTTACCAACACGTCTCAAAATTTGATATGGGCCTACATAACGGGGACTAAGCTTAACTTTATTACCAAACCTCATTACACCCTTCATAGGTGAAATTTTCAAGTATACCCAATCATGAACATGAAACTCAAGATCTCTTCTTCTTACATCGGCATATGACTTTTGCCGACTTTGAGCCGTTTTCAACCTTTCTCTAATAAGTCAAACTTTCTCTATCGCTTCATGTACCAACTCGGGACCTATTAGGGCAACTTCACCCACCTCAAACCAACCTATAGGAGAACTATACCTCCTACCATAAATAGCCTCAAATGGAGCCATACCATTACTTGAGTGGTAACTATTGTTATAAGAAAACCCAATCAATGGCCAATGGTCATCCCAATTACTCTTGAAATCAATCACACACACTCTCAACATATCTTCAAAAGTTTGGATAGTACGCTCCATTTACCCATGGGTTTGGGGATGAAAGGCCGTACTAAGCTTAACACGAGTACCAAGGCCCCTTTGGAAAGATTTCAAAAACTGAGAAGTGAATTGGGTACCACGATCAGAGATAATGGATAAAGGCACTCCATGCAACTTTGCCATTTCTCTCAATTACAACTTAGTATAATCTTCCGCTGCATAATAAACCTTAACGGGAATGAAATGAGCCTATTTTGTCATTCGATCTACTATAACCCAAATCGAGTCATGTTGTAGTCGAGTACGAGGCAAACCAACTATGAAGTTCATATTCACATCTACCCACTTTCAAGTAGGAATGCTAATGTCTTGGGACAAACCTCCCAGTTTTTGACGCTCAACTTTTACTTGTTGACAATTAGGACACTTAGCCACGAATCCCGCATATTCCCTTTTCATCCCATTCCACCAATAGATCTCCCGCAAGTCATGGTACATCTTGGTGGCTCCCGGGAGAATAGAATACCGAGTACTATGGGCTTCTGAAAAGATATGTTACCTCAAGTCATATATATTAGGAACACACAAAAGACCTTGATATCTAAGCAAACCATATCCCCCTTGGGAGAAAGCCTTTACGGACTTTTTAAGCACCGCTTCTTTCAATTCAACCAAAAGTGGATCAAGACCTTGCTTGGCTTTCACATCCGCCACAAAAGATGATTCAGAACTATTATGGACCATAACACCACCCTTGGTGGAGTCCACTAACTGAATACCCAACCGGGCCAATCTATGAACATCTCGAACCAACTCCTTCCTATCTTCTTCAATATGAGTAACACTACCCATAGATAATCGACTAAGAGCATCCACCACCACATTCTCTTTACCGGGGTGATAGAGAACACTCATATCATAATCTTTCAATAACTCAAGCCACCTTCTTTGGTGAAGATTTAAATCCTTTTGGTTAAACAAATATTACAAACTCTTATGATCGGTGAACACACCTACATAAACACCGTACAAATAATGCCTCCGAATCTTTAAGGAAAAAAACAACTGCCGCTAGTTCAAGGTCATGGGTAGGATAGTTCTCCTCATGAATCTTAAGTGGTGTTGAAGCATAGGCAATAACCTTTCCATTTTTCATAAGCACACATCCTAACCCAATTCTCGAGGCATCATAATAAACAACAAAACCATTCGTCCCTTCAGGAAAAGTCAACACCGGAGCGAAACTAAGTCTATCATTCAACTTCTGTAAACTCTTCTCACATTCTTCGGACCATATGAACTTATCCTTCTTTTGAGTCAAGGCTTTCAATGGAGAGGCAATCGAAGAAAACCTCTCAACGAATCTCCTATAGTAACCAGCCTAACCCAAGAAACTTCTAATATCTGAAGGAGATAGAGGTCTAGGCCAACTCTTAACCGCATCTGTCTTCTTAGGATCTATCTCAATACCCTTACTTGAAACAGTATGGCCAAGGAAAGCTCCGGACCTTAGCCAAAACTATTACATGCTAAACTTTGCAAAGAGTTTTCGGTCCTTGAGATATTGCAACACAATCCTCAAATGATCAATATGTTCATCTTCACTTCTCGAATAGATCAATATATCATCAATGAATACAATCACAAACATGTCAAGGTATTGTCTAAACACCCTATTCATCAAATCTATAAATGTCGCCAGAGCATTAGTCAAACAAAACGACATTACCAAAAACTCATAATAACCCTAACGACTTCGAAAAGCCGTCTTTGGGAAATCATCTTCCTTTACCCTCAATTGGTGATAACCCGACCGAAGGTCACTATTAGAGAACTAACTCGCCCCTTGAAGTTGGTCAAACAAATCATCTATCCTTTGAAGAGGATACTTATTCTTGACGGTGACCTTATTCAATTACCGGTAGTCAATACACATGCGAAGAGAACCATCTTTCTTTCTAACAAACAAAACTGGAGCACCCCATGGAGATATACTTGGTCGGATGAAAATCTTATCCAACAAGTCTTTCAATTGCTCCTTTAATTCTTTAAGTTCTGCCAGAGCCATTCGGTAAGGAGGAATGTAGATTGGCTGCGTATCTGGGAGAAGGTCAATACCGAAGTCTATTTCCCTTTCAGGAGGAATACCGGGTAAATCATCTAGGAACACTTCCGATAACTCATTTACAATGGGGACCGACTCAAGAGTAGGGGTTTCGGAATCCACATCCCTCACCCTAACTAGATGGTAAATGCGACCCTTAGAAATCATCTTTTTAGCTTTAAGACAAGAGACAAATTGACCCTTAAGCATAGAATTTCCCCCTTTCCACTCTAGGACAGGGTCATTCGGAAACTGAACTTGACTACACGAGTTCTACAATCAATAGAAAAATAACATGAGTGCAGCCAATGAATACCAAGGATAACATCAAAATCTAGCATATCAAGCTCTACCAAGTCAACAAGAGTAAATCTATGGGATAAGGAAACGGGACACTTTCTATAGACCCTCTTAGCCACAATAGAATCACCAACAGGAGTAGAGACATAAAAATGTTTCAGCAACACATCTGGAAGAATATCAAACCTCATAGCCACATATGGCGTCACAAAAGACAAGGTAGCACCGGGGTCAAGTAAAGCATAAACATCAAGTTGGAAGACTTTCAATATACCGATAACCACATCGGGAGAGCCCTCTTGCTCACCATGAGTTGGAAGTGCATAAAATTTGTTTTGTTTTGGAGCATTTGGTTCCGAACCACTTATAACAGATGAAGGAGTAGGTTGAGCCCTTCAGCGATTATCTCCCTCATTCTTGGCAACTAAAGGGAAATCTCTTATCTTGTGGTCCATCTTACCATAACCAAAATAAGAATTGGAACCCGCTACACATTTACCCTCATATTTTCTTCCACATATAGCACAAGTAGGAAATAAGGACCCACAACCATTCCCTCCTTGAGGCTTAGGTTTAGACACCATCTCTTTATTGAACCTAGTAGGAGCATTGGAGGAACCTTGACCGAAAAACCTTTGTCGAAATCTAGGACGTCCATGTTCATCGGACCTTGCATGAGAGAAATTAACATCACTGGTTTTAGCCCTCTTTGCCTCTCTAGACTTTTCCTTAAGTTTCTCCTCTTCGATCTATTGAGAATGAACCATGAGATGAGAAATGTCCATGTCATTAACAAGCATGGCGGTATGGCACTCTTCGACCAACATTTCAGACAAACCCAAAACAAACTTACTCATCTTTGCCCTAGGATCGACAACCATTGTGGGAGCATATCGAGACAATTGTGTGAACTTCAAACCATATTCCTTCACACTCATACTTCCTTGACGAAGGTTGATGAACTCAAGCACCTTTGTCTCCCTCATCTCAAGGAGAAAGAACCTATCAAGGAAAGTAACTTTTATTTTTTCCCAATCAAGAGGAACCGCATCTTCTGATCTCCCTTCTTTCCATTGGTTGAACCAAATTTGTGCAACACCCTTTATTTGATAAGCGGTCAACTACGCCTTTTCCACCAGCGTCACTCCCATGATCATCAACACCTTGTAAACCTCATCAATGAACTCTTGAGGATCTTCCTCAACCTTAGAACCATGAACTCCAGAGGATTCATCGTAGTGAAGTCCCTCACTCTAGATGCCGTAGTAACCACATTTGGGTTCATGGGAACCGCAACCTCCCTATTGGATTGGGCCATCACGGCTTGAGCCAACACTTGAAAAGAAACCCTACATTTCACATTATTCACTTACTCAGCCAAAAGATCGACCGAATCTTGAGGAGCTTCTTGTTCTGCATTCTCCCTCACATTCCTTCTAGCATAAGCTCTTCGAGTAGCGATGTCCTGTAGAGCATCGGATAAGAATTAGAATAGAGACCTTATAGAGTTAAACTCTATCGCATGACTTTAGAGTAAAGAAAGAAGTGGAGTTTCCTAAACATCTTGTAGCCTCTCATTCACAAATGTGGCGCGCTTCACACTAATGAACAAGACTCTACTCGACATGGCTTATGAGACATCTTAAGACCATTCTTAACCTTGTGCTCTGATTACAATATTTGTCACGACCAAGAGGTACACCCTAGATATAACATGGCGTATAGGACCCTGAAAGGCCCCCATACAAGGCACTTAGCATTCATAACATAAGACATAGAACAAAAGAGGTAAAGAAATACATTTCAAGTCCAAAAGTTTTATAAAAGTAAAGCGGGAGTCTAAACATTTTGTCTCAATAGCCATCTACTACAATTGAATGAAATTAGGACTAGCCAATACATCATGTTCAAAATTGGAAATAAGAAAGAATACTGAAAACAATGAAGATCCATCCTCGAAGTATGAGGACTCACTAAGCTCGAAAATCTCGCAATCAATCACTAGCCATGAAACTGAGAACCCTTACTGTCGGACCCTACATTTGGGGAAATGTAGGCAAGATTATGCGTTAGTACAAAACAATGTACCAAGTATGATAGTCGTTCATATAAACATTTAAATCATGCTAAATAGAACATTTTGATAATATGCAATGATCAAGTTAAAATATGAAATTATTGTGGGAAGTAGCCTTAACCGACATATAAGACCATGTGAGCTAGCAACATGGAATCCAGTGTCTACCTCACACCGAAAAGGGATGTCCTACTTGCCACGGTAAGGACCATGAACTTCTAGCTTTTATGGATCCACTAGCTAATGTCTATCTAGACAATCCTATGTTGGCACATAGTTATGGGACACGGGTAACCGCCACTTGTCCAGTCGGTTCTAAGCTTAACTTCCACGGAATAGATCTTAATCATATTCATCTTAGCTCATGACGGAACATCGGTTATCACCTCTTGTCCTTACATCATGTGACATGGGTAATCACCTCTTGTCATTTAATTAGAGAGCATGGGTAATCTCCTCTTGCCTCATAATTAGCATAGCTTCTTAGCATTGGTTCATTTTAGGTGAGAAAGCCTTTCAACCCTAAGAACCCTTATCACATGAGAAAACCTTTCACAATTCATGCTTACATGTGTATATGAGAAACCCTTTCAACAACACAAAAATAGCAACATCATTGATACTTCAATCTCAAAGCATCCTTAAAATATTTACATAGATTTCATAAGACATGCATAATTCCACAATTTACCTTCCAAGGTTCAAAACCCACTTTCAATCATCAACATCTAGAAGACATGGGTTGGGCATGGGAACATAGAAATTCATCATAGATTCATGTAATCCTATCAATTCATGCTTGATTTCATATAATCTTCTTGCATAATCCAAGACCCACATTATATGCTCATAATTAGAAAACATGGGAATTACATGGGTTCATGGGGTATCACCATAAAAACATGAGATTAGCTCAATTCATGCATCATAGATTATAAATCAATCAATTAGATCAACAATTAGGAGAACCCATAACATAGAAGAAAACCCTAACTCAATTGGGGAATTCTAACTTTGAAAATAGGAGAATTTGGGAACTTCATGAATGGAAAGAATCCATGAATGATAACTATAATACCTCAAAGTCAATTTCTTATCTTTAATGGAGGAATGGAGACTTGACTTGAAAACCCTAGCTTGGACCCTTCTTCTTCAAGACTTCTAGAGAGAGAAATATTTGGAGAGGAGACTTATTCTTCTTTTAGAAATTTGAGAGAATGATGTGAATGAACTACTTTGGGGGTTGAAATCATTTATATAGGTCTATAGATGAAGGGTAAAATGACCTAATATTAGGCTTGACTAATTAGGAAAAGACCCAACTGCCTCTAAACATAATTGTCGACCTACCAACGATGCGTTGGACCGACGGACCGTGGTCTAATCGACGGCCCATCCTGTTGGTCCGTCGTTTAACATCAGAAGCTGGGTTTGGGCGTCATGATCCATGCACCCTCAAACACAGACCGTGGACCCAATGATGGTCTGTTGGTCCGGCCGTGGTTCGAGGTCCTCTAGATCTATCTGGGTGACCAATCCACGGACCAACCCCACGGTCTGTGGTCCACTTCATGGGAAGTGGCTGGCCTCTGTTGCATGGCACCAAGAGCTTCTGAAAACTTACTATTATGCGCTTCTTGAATCTGAGGTGTTACACCGAGACACTTTTATTGTTTTCTATATTTCAGTTTTCAGACATTTATATGTGATGTATGGGTTACATCCCAACTACTTCCTTTTTATGTAACAGATGGCTTGTTGGTACTATGTTTGACTTCTACTTTTTCAAACTCTTTTATGATATAAGACTATCTTTATTCTATTATCTTGTATGATGTATGATAATTCATTTGCGTAGGATCTCTCAGGATTCATATGCCATGTCATGCCTAGGGTACACTTTGGGTCGTGACAAACTCGTTATTCAAAGCACAAGGTTCAGAAAGGTCCTATGATATATCACAAGCCACACAAGTAGAGTCTTGTTCATTAGTGTGAAGCGCACCACATTTATGAATAGAAGGCTACAAAATATTTAGGAAACTCCACTTCTTTCATTACTCTAAATCCGTGACATAGAGTCTATCTCTAGAAAGATTATTCTCCTTAATCATGTTCAATCATTTTCACGATATGGCCTCTAGAAGAGCTTATGTGGGAAGCAATGTAGAGCCTGAGGTTCCTCAAGTTCTGGGTGACCCTTTGGCCGAGTAAGTCACTAATGATGAGTATCGAGTCACATATCACGTATTGGCCCAAGCTTTGACGACTCAAGAAAATAGAGAGGTTGTGTCTCTCGTGAACCCAAGGGTGGGTACGGCGGCAACAAGGGTGAGATAATTTACTAGGATGAATCCCCCGGAGTTATTCAAGTATAAGTTGAGGAAGATCGTCAAGAGTTCATTGAGGAGGTTCACAAGATTGTAGAGATTATGGGTACCGCATCGGTAGAGAAGGAGGAATTGGCCGCTTACCAACTCCAAGGTTTTGCTCAAGATTAGTTTAGTAAATTGAAGGAAAATATGACAATTGATGAGGGTCTTCTTGATTGGGAGAAATCAAAGGTTGCTTTTCTTGATAAGTTTTTTCCCCTTGAGATGAGGGAGGCATAGGTGTTTGAGTTCATTAGCCTTAAGGAAATATGATTATGAACGAGTATGCTTTTATATTCACACAATTGTCTATATATTCTCCAACTACTGCTACCGATCCAAGGCAAGGATGAGTAAGTTTGTGTCAGATGCTTCCGACTCGATGGTCAAAGAATATCTAACCACCATGTTCGTTAAGGAGATAGATGTCTCCTATTTGATGGTTCATGCCCAACAAATCAAATAGGAAAAACTTAAGGAGAAGACTGGGGATTCAAAAAGGGAAAGAACGGATAATGGTTATTTCTCACATTCAAGGTCCGATAGGGGTAATCTTTCTCAAGGAACTGGTTCTAGTGAAAAAATGGTGTACGAGTGTCAGAGTTTTGGATCTTAGCATGATGGTAAATGCTTAGTTGGTACGTATGGTTGCTTTGCTTAGGGTAAGATTGGTCATAATATAAGATATTTTCCTACAATCGCTAGGAATAAGGGAGATAATCATCGACGGGCTCAACCATACCCTTCATCAGGTTCTGGTGGTGGTCAAAAACAGAACAGGTTATATACTCTTCAGACTCGACAAGATTACAAGAATTCCCTGGATGTGGCGATTGGTAAGTTATGGTCTTTTAGCTTGTGGTTATGCATTTCTTGATATTGGTTATGTTTATTGTGTCTGAAGTTGACCTTGAAATCTTTATGGAAATTTGTTAAGTGCTTACTTGTATCAATAGTTCCTTGATTGTTAAGATTTTGGTGCTATGCTTGGGTTGAGGGAGACGGATTCGAAAAGACTAGAGAGGTTTGTTCCCTAGGGGGAGATAGTGTGCTTCATGGTGGCTGTGTGTAGAACTATTTAAGTTGTTGGAAAGTTTCCTTGATATGATTTGGTATGTGAAAGGTCGGAGTCGATGTGATGTCTAAGTATCCCTATTGCTTTCCGTTATCTTCGGGTCTATCTTGAGGCATTAGCCCCTCATGTTCACTCTTTAAGATTTTTGCTTTGTTAGTCATTCTCATGTTTCCTCATGCATGCATGCTCATGAAAATCTGATTTTTTTAGAATATGATTTAGATTGATTGATTGCTACATGATTATGTGCAATTGTATCTGATTTGTATGTTTGTCTGATGAAATGATGTTTTGAATATGTTTTAGCTTGGAGTCGATATTCCTCATTGGTTATGTGCATTTTGATGAAGTTGCATTCATGTTGAGTTGTTCATTTCTCTCCTACTCTTTTCGTGTTGCCACAAGTCTCATTTGAGGACTAATGTTCGCAAGGAAGAGATATTGTAACACCTCAGAATTCAAAAAAAGGAAACGGAGATTAACGAACAAGTCCACAGGCCTAAAACCAGCAATGAACCCTAAAAGAAAGCCTAAACGGTCCAGTTAGGAGTTCACTGGCCGTTTAGGGGCAGTGGACTGACGGTTAAAGGAAACCCTGCAGAGGGTCACCTGGACGGTTCCCTAAACGGCATGTGATGCCTTTTAAGGACTATTTAGGGACCCATATTAGTCATGATGTCACCTTTTGATTTGAGGTTATTTTAGTCTTTGCCCTATGTTTTTTGGTACCAAATCTATGTCGTTTTAACCCCTATTATAAGCCCTATATAAGTGATCTAAGTCCTAAACCTACTCATTCTAAATGATTCACCTAAATTATAAATTTCTCTCCAAGATCATCTTCAAAATCCTCTCAAAAGCTAAGGAAGAAGAAGCTAGTGTTTCACTTCAAGATCTTCAATTCACCATAGCTATTGGGCTTTGATCACTAAGGTATGTTAATATTCGCCTATGGAGTCCTTTCCTCCATAGGGTTCCTCAAATCTTCCAATTTTTGTAAGTTCAATTCTCAATTCAAACTTAGGGTTTTATTCAATCTTCATGGGTTCTTTTCAATTATGATTCAATTACTTGTTTTCTATCTTTTAATGAATGAATTGAAGTATTTACGTGTTTTTGAGTTGAATTCATATGAACCCATGCAAGATTCATGATTTTTGACTATGAACACGTGATGGAGATTTAAAACTATGAAATATGATTTATGGAAATTATGCATGTTTTATGAAAGCAATTTTTATGAATTAAGCAAGCTTATAGATGAAGGTCTCTATATGTTCTATGAAGCTTGATCACATGACATGAATGACATCTAGATTTGCCATCAATGATTTTGTTATTTTTCTATATTAGGTCTTGATTTGTATGGTATCCAGATATGCCATCAATAATCATAAACCAAGTTTTTAAAACTAATATCATTAGTAGTATGTAATTTTTAGTATGAAGTAAATGACTATAAGTCTTATAAAGCTATTATGAAAAAATTATGGATGTCGAAGGTTTTCTCACGCATGGTCCAAGGAGCTATTTTGTGATATTTCTAGCTTGTATTAGTATCTAAATAGTACTTTTCCATGGATGATAATATGAATTTGATTAAGGACCATTCCATGGGACTTTGCTTAACACCGAGAGAATATTAACACGGAGGCTCTCCCATTAATACAAGTCATATCTCTAGTAGCAATCTCATTGTCCGTAAATATGTTTCACTAGAGGATGTTGTCTCACATAGACATTAGCTAGTGGATCCACCTTAACTCAAACTCATGGTCCTTACCTTGGAAAGTAGGACACTTTTTTTCATTATGGGAACAGTACATAGGATTCCATATTATAGCTCACATGGTCTATGTCGGTTATATGGTAAAACTCCCACTATTTGTAACACCTCGGACTCTAGTAGGCTAAGCAAGGGACTAAGAGAGAGGTCATAAGCCAAAGACTGATCCTAGGCACCCTTCACGAAGGCCTAGACGAGCTGTGAAGGGCACCACGAGGTGTCATGTGGCTCGTAAAGGCTCACAGTGTCAAGCCAAAGAGGGCTCCCCTCCCACGAGCACCTAGATAGATCGTGGTGAGCACCAGGGTGCGTAGTGATGCCCATGAAGGGGGAGGCAGTAGCCACTTTAAGGCTGACCCTCAACACGAGCCACTAGACGGCTCGTGAGAGCCATGACGCCTCGTGGAGTGGGTCGTGAGGTAAGAGGTGTTTTGGGGTATGTTTTCCAGGCCACTAGTCAATGACCACGGCTACCAACACGGCCCATGTGATCCTTGACGGCTCGTGAAGGGCACCATGTGGGTGGTTCGACAATTGATTGAATTATGATTGATTATGCATGAATTGAGAGGATTTTATGCTTTTATGATGAAATTCCATGTACCCATGCTTAACCCATGTTTCTAAGAAGAAATTGATTTAAAATAGGGTTTTTACTCTATGAAAGGTGAATTTATGGATGTATGTATATTCTTATAGGATAAATAAGATACGATATGAATTGCGTTGAGATTGAAGCATATGTGATGATTTATGATAAGTATTGCTTTGAGAGGGAAACATATGTTATTTATTGTTGATTATTGATGTGATTGTTGTGGAAGGGATTTTCCCACATGATTTCTTGTATATGAATGTGAAAGGCTTTCTCACATTAAATTATTCTATGTTGAAAGGATTTCTCACCTAAATTGAATCTAAGCTAAGGAACTATGAAAATGATGACGGCTAGAGGCGATTACCCATGACCCCTAAATGAGAAGGATAAGAGGCGATTACCCATATTCCTTAAAGTAGAACTAGAGGCGATTACCCACGTTCCTATAATACAAGTTGGACTAAAGGCGATTAACCATGATCCCAAGGTGAAAGGACAAGAGGCGATTACCCATGATCCTTTATAAGAAGGCAAGAGGTGATTCCCCATGTCCTTAAAAGATAAGCTAGTATATGTTATGATAAATGATGAGCTTGGATTGTTGCTTGAGTTTGCTTTCCATAATGAGTAAGACTAGAGGCGGTTACCCATGTATTGACTAAGGATGAATCAAGGTTACTTTAAGAAGTACTCCTTACATGTTGAGATGATTTATTATGTGCATTGATTATGATTTATGACTTATGTTGTCTAACTCTTATGTTATGTTTATGCATGCTATCATATTTAGCACAATTTGTACTAACGCATACTCTTGCCTACATTTCCTATCCAAATATAGGGTCCGGTGTTCCCGAGTCTCACTTCTGTGGCCTGGATCCATTTTTGAAGAAGAGTTGAATATTGGTGAGTCCTCATTCATCTGAGGATTTGGCCATTACTTTCCTTATGTTTTTTTCATTTCAAGTTTTGAACATTGATGTGTGGGCTACGTCCCTAGATTCTATTGTATTAGATAGTTTTGAGACAAGTGTTTAGACTTCCGCTTTGATTTGAAAATTTTGGTTATCTTGATATAATGTTTTAAATCTTATCGATTTCTATTATCTTGACTATGAAAGCTAAGTCTTATATGAGGCCTCTCGGGGTCTTGTACTCCATGTTACATCTAGGGGGTACCCCTGGGTCATGACAAACTTGGTAATCAGATCACAGGGTTTAGAAAGGTTCTAGGGTGTCTCAAAACCACGTCAATTAGAGTCTTGTTCATGAGTGTGAAACGCACCACATTTATGGATGAGAGGTTACAAGATGTTTAGAAAACTCCATTTCTTCATTACTCTAAAGTCGTGTGATAGAGTTTAACTCTATAAGGTCTCTCTCATAATCCTTATCCGATGCTCTACAGGATATGGCCACTCGAAGAGCTAATGCTAGAAGGAATGTGAGGGAGAATGTGGAACAAGAAGCTCCTCCTCAAGCTCCTTAAGATCCGGTCGACCCTTTGGATGAACAAGTGACTAATGTGGAGTTTAGGGCTACTCCACACAGTTGTCAAGATATGCTCCCACAATGATTGTCGATCCTAGGGCAAAGATGAGTAAGTTTATTTCGGGTGTTTCCGAAGTGGTTGTTAAAGAATGTCGTACCGCCATACTTGTTAATGACATGGACATTCCTCGTCTCATGGTTCATACTCAACAGATCTAAGAGGAGAAACTTAAGAAAAAGTCTAGGGAGACAAAGAGGGCTAAAATCGGTGATGGTAATCTCTCTCATGGAAGGTCCAATGGACACGGTCGTCCTAGGTTTTGACAAAGGTTTTTCGGTTAAGGTTCCTCCAATGCTCCTTCTAGGTTCAACAAATAGAGGGTGTCTAACCCTAAGCCTCAAGGAGGAAATGGTAGTAGGTCTCTATTGCCTACTTGTACTAAGTGTGGAAGGAAGCACGAGGGCAAATGTCTAGCGGGTTCCAATGCTTGTTTTGGTTGTGATAAGATGGACCCAGAAGATAAGACATTGCCCTTTAGTTGCTAAGAATGAAGGAGATAATCGTCGTAGGTCTCAACCCTATCCTTCATCCGGTCCAAGTGGTTCGGATTCAAATGCCCCCAATCAAAATAGATTCTATGCACTTCAGACTCGTGGTGAACAAGAGGGTTATCCCGATGTGGTTACCGGTATGTTGAAAGTCTTTCAACTTGATATTTATGCTTTACTTGATCTGGGTTCTATCTTGTCTTTTGTGACGCCATATATGGCTATGAGGTTTGACGTCCCTCCGTATGTGTTGTTTGCTCCATTTTTTGTCTCTACTCCTGTTGGTGATTCTATTGTGGCTAAGAGGGTCTATAGAAAGTGTTCTGTCTCCTTGTCCCATAGAGTTACTCTTGTTTATTTGGTAGAGCTTGATATGAGAGATTTTGATGTTATCCTTGGTATGGATTGGCTGCACTCATGTTATGCTTCTATTGATTGTAGAACCCCTATAGTCAAGTTTCAGTTTTCGAATGATCCTGTCCTATAATGGAAAGGGGGAAATTCTATGCCTAAGGGTCAGTTTGTTTCCTATCTTAAGGCTAGAAAGATGATATCTAAGGATTGCATGTACCATCTAGTTAAGGTGGGGGATATGGATTCTGAGACCCCTACTCTTGAGTCGGTACCCGTTGTTAATGAGTTTCTGGAAGTGTTCCCAGATGATCTACCCGGTATTCCTCCAGAAAGGGAAATACACTTCAGTGTTGACCTGCTCCCAGATACGCATCATATCTATATTACTCCTTACTGAATGCCTCCGGTAGAACTTAAGGAATTAAAGGAGCAATTAAAAGATTTGTTGGATAAGGGTTTTATCCGACCGAGTATCTCTCCATGGGGTGCTCCAGTTGTTTTTGCTATAAAGAAGGATGGTTCACTTCGTATGTGTATTGACTACCGGAAATTGAACAAAGTGAACATTAAGAATAAGTATCCCCTTCCAAGGATAGATTACTTTTTTGACCAACTTCAAGGGGCGAGTTACTATCCCAAGATTGACCTCCGATCGGGTTATCACCAATTGAGGGTGAAGGAAGGTGATATTCTGAAAATGACTTTTAGAACCCGGTATGGTCATTTTGAGTTTTTGGTGATGTCCTTTGGTTTGACTAATGCTCCGGCCGCCTTTATGGATTTGATGAATAGGGTGTTTAGATAATATCTTGACATGTTTGTGATTGTGTTCATTGATGATATACTGATTTATTCAAGAAGTGAGGATGATCACGCCAATCATTTGAGGATTGTGTTGCAAATTCTCAAGGACCAACAACTCTTTGCAAAGTTTAGCAAATGCGAGTTTTGTCTAAGGTCCGTAGCTTTTCTTAGTCACATTGTTTCCGAAAAGGGTATTGAGGTAGATCCTAAAAAGACAAATGTGATCAAAAGTTGGCCTAGACCTTTATCCCCTTCGGATATTAGAAGTTTCTTTGGTTTGGACGGTTACTATAGAATGTTTGTTGAGGGGTTGAAGTAAACGAAGTCTTTCCTTCTGAAATCCACTCCTGAAGTCACGTCTTTCAGTACTGGGACTGAAGTAAAGTACTTGAGAGTTGCTCTTTGCCCAAAGCCCTCCTTCCGACTTAGTTAGAAATACCAACTCTAAATAGCTTTAGCATTTCTTGAGTTGAAAAGGTATTTCTAGATTCTAGAGCTCAGGGGAAGATTTGGAACCCTAGTAGCAGAATGGAATCAGTTTACCGGGCTGACTTCCATGCCAACACGAGTAGTTTAACTCATCACTACCTCGTAAGGGTGTTGAGAATTGTTTTTGCTTTTTTTTGCTAAAATCTTTTGAAAAAGTCTTCAAAGAGCCTTTGCATAGTTTACAAATTCTGTTTAGTAGGGACCTAAACATAGGAATTTCTTTTCTCAGAGTGTTGTTTGCCTCTACATTGAAAGCATTGACTCAAAAGAATGCTAAGTTCATATGGTCCGAAGCATGTGAGAAGAGTTTTTAGGAATTGAAGGATAGACTTACTTCCGCTCCGTTGTTGACTTTACTGGAAGGTACTGATGGTTTTGTTGTTTATTATGATGCCTCAAGAATTGGGCTAGGATGTATGCTTATGCAAAATGGGAAAGTCATTGCTTATGCTTCAAGGAAAATTAAGATCCATGAGAATAATTACCCTACCTATGATCTTGAATTAGCAGCGGTTGTTTTTGCCTTAAACATTTGGAGGCACTACTTGTATGGTGTTCATGTAGATGTTTTCATCGACCATAAGAGTTTACAATATGTGTTTAATCAGAAGGATCTAAATCTTCGCCAAAGAAGGTGGCTTGAGTTACTTAAGGATTATGATATGAGTGTTCTCTATCACCCTGGTAAGGAAAATGTAGTGGCGGATGCTCTTAGCCGACTATCAATGGGTAGTGTTGCCCATATTGAGAATGCTAAAAGAGAATTGGTGTGAGATGTACATAGATTGGCCCGATTGGGTGTTGGTTAATGGACTCCACCAAGGGTGGTGTTGTGGTTCAGAAGGGTTCAGAATCATCTTTTGTGGCGGATGTGAAATCCAAGAAATGTCTTGATCCGACCTTAGTTGAATTGAAAGAGGTGGTGCCTAGAAAGTCCGTTGAGGCTTTCTCCCAAGGGGGAGATGGTGTGCTTCGTTATCAAGGTCGTTTATGTGTTCCCAATGTTGATGACTTAAGGTAATATATTTTATCAGAAGCCCATAATTCATGATACTCCATTCACCTAGGAGCCACCAAGATGTACCGTGATTTGTGGGAGGTTTATTGGTGGAATGGGATGAAGAAGGATATTGCGGAATTTGTGGCTAAGTGTCCTAATTGTCAACAAGTGAAAGTTGAACATCAGAAATTGGGAGGTTTGTCCCAAGACATTAGTATTCCTACTTGGAAGTGGGAAGATTTGAATATGGACTTCATAGTAGGGTTGCCTCGTACCTGATGACAACATGACTCAATTTGGGTCATAGTAGATCGAATGATGAAATCGGCTCATTTTATTCCCTTCAAGGCTTCTTATTCGGTGGAGGACTATGCTAAGTTGTATTTGAAAGAAATGGTAAGGTTGCATGGAGTGCCTTTATCCATTATCTCCGATCGAGGTACCCAATTCACTTCTCAGTTTTGAAAATCTTTCCAAAAGGGTCTTGGTACTCGTTTTAAGCTTAGCACGGCTTTTCATCCACAAATCGATGGAAAAGCGGAGTGTACTATCCAGACGTTGGAAGATATGATGAGAGCATATGTCATTGATTTTAAGGATAATTGGGATGATCACTTGCCTTTGATTGAGTTTGCCTATAATAATAACTATCACTCCCGTATTGGTATGGCTCCATTTGAGGCTCTCTATTGTAGGTAGTGTAGATCTCCAATAGGTTGGTCTGAGGTGGGTGAAGTTTCCTTGATAGGACCCGAGTTATTTCATGAGGCTATGGAGAAAGTCTGACTCATTAAAGAAAGGTTGAGAACAGCCCAAAGTCGACAAAAGTCATATGCCGATATTAGAAGAAGAGACCTAGAGTTTGAGGTAAACGATTGGGTCTACTTGAAAATCTCACCCATGAAGGGTGTAATGATATTTGGGAATAAAGGAAAACTTAGTCCCCGTTATGTAGGCCCATATCAGAATTTGAGGTGTGTTGGTAAAGTTGCTTATGAACTTGAATTGCCTAATGAATTGGCATCGGTGCATCGTGTTTTCCATGTATCTTTGTTGAAAAAGTGTGTTGGAGATCCGACATCCATAGTTCCCTTAGAAGGTTTGGGAGTTGATGAGAATTTTTCTTATGTGGAAGTTCCGGTAAAGATTTTAAACTGGCAAGTTAAGAAGTTGAGAAACAAAGAAGTTGCTTCTGTAAAGGTTCTTTGGAGGAATCAGTAACTTGAGGGTGCTACTTGGGAGGCCGAGGCTAATATGATGTTCCGATATCCTCATCTTTTTCCTTCTACCCCTACTTTAGTTTGAGGTAATGAGTTCCTCATGGTTTACTCTTTGTTATGGTATCATGTGTCTTAGATATTCCCATGATTCCTAATTTTATGCATGTTCATGAAAAGCTTGAATTTTGAAAGAAAAAGAGTTTACATTATATATTTTCCTCATGTTAATGTGTATTAAGTATGAGTTGCATATAGACTTCATGAGATGATATGTTGAATATGCTTTAGCTTAGAGTTGATATTTCCTCCTCGGATATGTGCATTTATGTGATTTCATGCATGATGAGTTGATAGCATAGAATTTTTGTCTCCTTTTGATGTCTAGAATCCTATTCGAGGATGAATGTTCCCAAGGGGGAGATAATGTAACACCTCGGAATCTAGTAGGCTAAGCAAGGGACTAAGAGAGAGGTCACAAGCCATAGATTGAGCCTGGGCACCCTTCACAAAGGCCTAGATGAGCCGTGTAGGGCACCATGAGGCGCAGTGTGGCTCGCAAAGGCACACAATGTCAAGCCAAAGAGGGCTCCCCTCCCACGATCATCTACGCGGCTCGTGGTAAGCACCATGGAGCGTAGTGATGGCCGTGAAGGGGGAGGCAGTAGCCACTTTAAGGTTGACCCTCCACACGAGCCACTAGACGGCTTGTGAGATCCATGACGGCTTGTGGAGTGGGTCGTGAGGTAAGTGGGGTTTTGGAGTAAGTTTTTCAAGCCACTAGTCAAGGACTACGGCCCGTGTGATCCTTGACGGCTCGTGCAGGGCACTATGTGGGGGGTTCGACAATTGTAAGTTCAGGGGCTTTTGGGTCTTTCCAGATTTCTTTAAAAAAATACTTTGTCATTTTGCCTATACCCAGGACCCCTATATAAGTGATTTTAACCCCAAATTAATTCATTCTCTTCAAATTCACCAAAAACAAGTTGAGTCTTTCTCTCCCAAGGATTTTTCTCTCTCTAGAAGTTTGAAGAAGAAGATTCAAGCTAGGGTTTAAGGTCACGCCTCCATTCTTCAATTGCTTTTGGGCTTTGATAGCAAGGTATGATAGCTTTTTATCCATGGAACCCTTGCATCCATGGAGCCCCCAAGTTCTCCAAATTGAAAAGTAGAAATTCTCCAATTTGAGTTAGGGTTTTCTTCCAAGTTATGGGTTTTTATAAATGTTGATTCAATTAATTGAATTATGATTGATTATGCATGAATTGAGAGGATTATATGCTTTTATGATGAAATTCCATGTACCCATGCTTAACCCATGTTTCTAAGAAGAAATTGATTTAAAATGGGTTTTTACTCTATGAAAGGAGAATTTATGGATGTGTGTATTCTTATAGGATAAATAAGATACGATATGAATTGCTTTCAGATCGAAGCATATGTGATGATTTATGATAAGAATTGCTTTGAGAGGGAAACATATGTTATTAATTATTGATTATTGATGTGATTGTTGTGGAAGGGATTTTTCCACATGATTTCTTGTGTATGAATGTGAAAGCCTTTCTCACATTGAATGATTCTAGGTTGAAAGGATTTCTCACCTAAAATGAATCTAAGCTAAGGAACTATGAAAATGATGAGGGCTAGAGACGATTACCCATGACCCCTAAATGAGAAGGATAATAGGCGATTACCCATATTCCTTAGAGTAGGACTAGAGGCGATTACCCACGTTCCTATAATGCAAGTTGGACTAGAGGTGATTACCCATGATCCCAAGGTGAAAGGACAAGAGGCGATTACCCATGATCCTTTATAAGAAGGCAAGAGGCGATTCACCATGTCCTTAAAAGATAAGCTATGATATATTATGATAAATGGTGATTGGATTGTTGCTTGAGTTTGCTTTCCATGATGAGAAAAACTAGAGGTGGTTACCCATGTCTTGACTAAGGATGAATCAAGGTTACTTCAAGAAGTACTCCTTACATGTTGAGATGATCTATTATGTGCATTGATTATGTTTTATGACTTATGTTGTCTAACTCTTATGTTATGTTTATGCATGCTATCATATATAGTACAATTTTGTATTAACGCATACTCTTACCTACAATTCTTATCCAAATGTAGGGTCTGGCGTTCCCGATTCTCACCTCCGTGGCTAGGGTCCATAGTAGAATAAGAGTTGAAAATTGATGAGTCCTGATTCATCCGAGGATTTGGCCCTTACTTTTCTTATGTTCTTTTTATTTCAAGTTTTTAACATTGATGTACAGGCTACGTCCCGAGATTCTAATGTATTAGATGGTTTTGAGACAAGTTTTTAGACTTCCTCTTTTCTTTGAAAAATTTGGCTATCTCGAAATAATGTTTTAAATCTTATCGATTTCTATTATCTTGACTATCAAAGCTAAGTGGCTTATATGAGGCCTCTCAGGGCCTTGTACGTCATGTTACATCTAGGGGGTACCCATGGGTCGTGACAATAATAAACTAAGGTTACCTTTAAATTATCTCACAAGTGTTTTAAAGATGTTAAGCTTGCATTTACAATGATTATGACTTATGTTTTCTAACCTTTTATCTTATGATTTAGCTTGGTCATTGCAAATCATAAAAAGTCCCGTTTAGCATGATTTCATAACTATTATACAATTCTATCATACTTAGTACATTCCATATACTAATGCATATTTGTGCCTACATTGTTTCATAATATAAGGTCTGACGTTCCTACCTCTCATACTCATGGCTAGTTGATATCTTGAAATTCAAAGATTGGTGAGTCCTCATGTTCTAAGGACCGATACTTTTATTGCTTTATTTATTTTAGTTTTCAGACATTTGTATGTGATGTATGGGTTACGTCCCAACTACTTTCTTTTATGTAATAGATGGCTTGTTGAGAGTATGTTAGACTTCTGCTTTGTCATACTCTTTTATGATATAAGACCGTTTCTATGAAATATTTATTTCTATTAGCTGGTATGATGTATGTTTAATGGCTTGTGTAGGGCTTCTCGGGGTTCTATACGCCATGTTACGCCTAGGGTATACTTTGGGTCATGAAAATAAGACCCTGAGGCCCTACACAAGCTAGTTGACATGCATACAACACAACATAATAGACAAAAGTAGAGCATTTCATTTCATGAAAGAGTTTGACATAAAAGCGGAAGGATAACATAGTCTTGACAAGCCAATCTACTAACATAAAAAAAGTGGTCGGGATGTAAGACTTACACCACATACAAGATCCGAAAAGAGAAGACATAAGAAAACAAAATAAAGGTGACATGGTCCTCAGAACATGAGGACTCACCAAGTCTTCAATCTACTAAGCAATCTACTAGCTACAAATGGGAGGAGGAAGATTGTCGGACTACATTAGTTAAACAATGTAGGCACAAGTATGCATTAGTATATGGAATGTACTAAGTATGAGGGATATGCATAAAAACAAAAACATGAACATAAGGGGACATAATCGAAAACATGATATGCATGACCAAGCTAAACATAATGAAAACCTTTTAAAGAAGAATCGCAAATCATGAACATGGTCAATGCATTTAAAAACATAAGGAAAGATCCATAAAAATCTTTAAGAATAACTTAGTTTTTTTGTGGGATATTTAATATTAACCAACATAGACCACGTGAGCTATAATGTGGAATCTTGTGTCTTGATCCCACATAGAAAAGAGATGTCCATACTTGTCAAGGCTAATACCTTAACTTCTAGCTTAGGTGGATCCACTAGGTATGTCACTTAAGACAATCCTACGGGGGCACGTAGTTAGGGACAAGGAGATTTCTACTAGAGACCCATCATCTACCAATAAGAGAGCCTCTATCTCAATATCCTCTTGCTGCTAAGTGAAATTCCCAATGGAATAGTCATAAACATAAACATATCATCATACATGAAAAAGCACAATTAAGTTACTAATCTATGTTGAAAACATCATAGAGTAGCTCCTTAAACCATGTGTGAGAAAATCTTTCACTAATCATGATTTCATAATGTGAGAAAATCTTTCACAATTCATGCATATGTGAGAAAACCCTTTCACAATCAACTGATTCTTATCTTAAAGGAACATAGATCATAAAACACTCTTTTTCCTAAATCATGCATAACATCCATGAAATCGTCATTCATAGAATCATAATTTCTTCATAAATTCATGTCTTTCAGAGTTCATAGTCAAAATCATAAAAATTACATGGGTTCATATGAAATCAATTGGAAAGCATGTAATTGAGTCAAAACAATCATAATAAGATCAAAATCAAATAATTGAATCAACACAATTGAACCCATGAGGAATTGAATGAAAACCTAATCAATTTGATTGAAATTTAGCTTGGAGAATTTGAGAAAACTTGGGGATCAAGGGGTGAATAGAACCCATTGATCAATCCCTACATACCTTTCTATTCAAAGACCAAAAGCAAAGGAGAAAAGGATACTTGATTTGAAAAACCCTAGGTTCTTCTTCCTTAAACTTGAGAGACAATTGGAGAAGATGAATATGGATGGGAATTGGAGATTTGAGTGAATGAGAGGGTTGGGGGAAAATTAGGGGTAGAAGGGAAGTTATAAGACTTAGAAATAGGGGTAAATAGATATAGTATAGGTAATTAATACATATGAAAAGATCCAAATACCCTTTAAAAATTAGCTGCTGAACAGACCTACGGTTGGACCTAAGTAATGTAGATATTTCTACAGACTATACTAGTCAACCATAGGTCGAGACAATAGGGCCTAAAATTGGTCAACTTCCTTTAACACCCTTTTACAGACCGTCTAAATTCCTACGGTCCCTATACCCCATCCGTAGACCTCAACTTCTAACCTAAAATTTCACAAAGTCTGAATCATTTCTATGGGTGTTTCTACGACCCGTCAAACCTCCTACGACTCGTCATGTCAAGCCGTAGATCCAACATCAGAGACATGAAATTTTAAAAACTCACACCCAGGTCTATGAATTCCATCCTACATCCCCTATGACTTCCTACGGTCCGTAGATAGGACTCGTAGATCACTACATCAGTAAATTTTCTACAACTTTTCTTTCCAGCTCGACTTTCCAACTTCTGAGGTGTTATAGGACCCCATGTAGGCCCGATCGTCTGGTGAGTTTTCTGGCACCTCATTTGAAGACAGAGGTTCTCATAAAGGTGGTAGCTCATTTTAGCATCGTGGTCCTGATCATGTATCGATACCAGCAGCTGAGAATGGGAAAACATCTCAAGGGTTCTATAGTTCTGGTTGAGGTGGCCATGGTAGCTCATCTAGTCCATCATAACAGTTATTCGTGCTGAGGTCTTGTTTTGGATGTGGAGATCTAGATCATATAGTTCAGCAGTGTCCTCTACAGACCTACTCGGGATCCCTACATTCTTATTCAGCTGCTTCAACTAAAGATTCAGCCCATTCGAATAGGGGTCGAGGTAGAAGTCAGTCTAGTAGAGGTGATAGGGCTTTTGGTAGGGGTGCTCCAGTTCATTAGGGTGGAGGTCTGGGTTATACTCAGATTGCAGGGGGCGAGAAGGTCAGTGTTATGTTTTTCTAGGGAGGATTGAGGCCAAGTCTTCTTATGTTGTGATTACAGGTATCGTTCTAGTGTGCCACCAACCTACGTTTATTTTATTTCATCCTGGGTCCACTTTTTCATATGTCTCTACCTATTTTGCTGTCAGATTTGATATCATGTCTGATAGCATACTTGTGCCTATTCATGTTTCTACACTAGTGGGTGAATTCTTAGTAATGAATCGAGTGTATCGATCTTGTCTTGTTTATTTTTTGGGTATGAAAACTTGGATAGAATTTCTCATTCTTAGGATGGCAGACTTTAATATTATCCTTGGTATGGATTGGCTTTCACCGCATCATGCTATCCTTGATTATTATGCTAAGATTGTGACCTTAGATATGTCAGGTATTCTGAGAGTTGAGTGGAAGAGTGCTATTAGTTCTTACCCTAGAAAAGGTATCTCATTCATTCAAATCACAGATTGGTTGATAGAGGGTGTTTGTCTTATTTGGCCTTTATTTAGGATACTAGTGTTGAGCCACCTCCCATGGATTCTATGCCCGTGGTTCGAGAGTTTTTGGATGTGTTCCCTACTGATCTTTCAAGTTTTCCTCTAGATAGAGATATTGATTTTTCTATTGACTTGGAGACAAGCACCAAGCCCATCTCTATTCCTCCTTACTATATGGCTTCAATCGAGTTGAAGGAAGTGAAGGATCAGCTATAAGACTTGTTGAGTAACGAATTCATTCGCCTTAGTTTTTCTCCTGTGTGGTGCTCATGTTTTGTTTGTGACGAAGAAGGATGGTATCATGAGGATCCTCTTTCTCTGTGTGGTTCTCCTGTTTTTTTGTGTTGATTATCGATAGTTCAACAAAGTGACAGTGAAGAACAAGTATCCTCTTCCTCGTATCGGTGGCTTATTTGACCCACTTCAAAAGGTTTCCAGGAGACCTTATCCCTCAAACCTCATGTGGAAAGAGAGATTCCTTAGGTTGTTGTTTGAGAGAAGAGATATCCCGCTTTCTTAAGAATCCTCTCTAATTCAACTAGTTTTCTTTTTCAGGAATGAACTAGCCTAGAGGAACTGGGCGTTAAGCGTATAAGTTAAGTACGCAAGAAGAATTTATAGGCAAAGACACTCTCAGTCGAAGGTAGGGCAGTCTTCCTAGCTTTAGGGTTTGTTTTCATAGATTGATTTGAGGTCCAGTTATCATCAATTGAAGATTCAGGCATCGTATATCCCTAAGACAGCCTTCATGACCTGCCATGGGCACTATGACTTTCTTGTGATGTCTTTCGGTTAAACTAACGCCTCTCTTACATTCATCGAGTTAATGAAAGGGGTGTTGTAGTCGTATTTGGACTCTTTTGTGATAGTGTTCATCGATGGCATCTTGGTATACTACAATACCTAGGAGGATCACAATCGACATTTGAGGTGTACTCCAGCGATTGAGGGAAAAGAATCTATATGCCAAGTTCTTGAAGTGTGAGATTTTGCTTAATTTAGTTGCTTTTTTGGACACGTGGTATCCAAGAAGGGTATTTGGGTGGATCCAGCCAAGATCGAGGCAAATAAAGGTTAGACTAGGCCTATGTCAATTACTAAGATTTGGAGCTTTGAGGGACTTGCAAGGTATTACAGATGGTTTGTTCAGAGCTTCTCTAGTATTGCATCTCCTTTGACCAGATTGACTCGACAGAGTGTGAGCTTCCAATGGTCTGATGAGTGTGACGAGAGATTTCAAAAGCTCAAGACCTTATTGACTTCAACTCCTATTTTAACTTTACCCAAATAGGATGTAGACTTCATCGTATATTATGATGCTTCTAAAGTAAGGTTAGGTGGTGTTCTTATGTAAAGAGGTAAGGTGGTCGCCTATGCCTCTAGACAGTTAAAGACCCATGAAAGGAACTACCATACTCATTATTTAGTGTTGGTAGTTGTAGTGTTTGTGCTTAAGATATGTCGACATTATATGTATGATTTAGAGTTGGTATTTCTAGGGTTTACGCTTAAGATATGTCGACATTATCTGTATCGCATGCATTGTGATGCCTTCACTGATCATCGGAGTCTTTATTATATCTTCAGTCAAAGGGATCTAAACTTGAGACAATACTGATGGCTTGAGCTACTGAAGGACTATAACATCACCATCTTGTATCAACTAGGGAATGCCAATGTGGTGGACGATGCTTTGAGTAGAAAGACTTCTAGCATGTGGATTCTTGTCGCTATTAGTGCGGAGGAGAGGCCATTGTCTAGAGATGTTCAGAGATTATCCAATATGCTTGTCTAGTTATAGATTTCTGAGGAGACCAGTGTCTTGATTGCGTCGTAGAGGCTCATTCTTCCCTAGTTGAGTAGATCCACGAGTGTCACTTTGATGATGAGAAGTTGTGTCTCATTCGATTCAAGGTGATGAGAGGGGAATCTAAGGAGGTTTTCATTGACTCTAAGGGTGTCTTGAGGATTAGGGTAAGGATCTGTGTGCCCAAGGTGGGCAAGTTGATTAGACTGATTCTTGAGGAGGCCCATTGTTCTCGATATTCCATCCATCTGAGAGCGGTGAAGATGTATATGTGGTGTGGCATGAAGATATTCATTGCAGATTTTGTTTCCAGGTTCTTGACTTGCCAACAGGTAAGTGTGAGCACCAACATCCTAGAGGTATATCTCAGAGGATGCATATTCCTACTTGGAAGTGGGAACGGATAACTATGGACTTTTTTATGGGTCCACCTACCACCGTGGGTAGTTATGATTCTATTTGGGTGGTTGTTGAAAGGTTGACCAAGTGTGCCAACTTGATTCCTGTTCAAGTGAAGTATACGGTGGAGAAGTTAGCCCATCTCTATATCAGTTAGATTGTGTGACTACACAAAGTCCCTATTTCCATTATCTTTGATCGAGGTTCCTTTTTCAATTCCCATTTCTGAAAGGCTCTACATCATGGTTTGGATACATGGTTAGATATGAGTACAACCTTTCACCCTTATACAGATGGCTATTCCGAGCGAACGATTCAGGTGTTGGAGCACATGCTTCGAGCTTGTGTGATTGATTTATGTGTCAGATGGTATCAACATTTGCCTTTAGCTGAGTTTTCCTACAACAACAGTTACCATTCTAGTATTCAGATGGCCCCATTTGAGGCATTATATGACAGACGATATAGATCTCTGATCGGATGGTTTGATTCAGTTAAGATTGACTCTTTGGATACAAACTTGCTTAGAGATTCTATGGAGCAGGTCCATATGATTTCTTGATAGACTGTGGATAGCCTAAAGTTGACAGAAGAGTTATGCAAACCGGAGAGTCTGAGCCTTAGAGTTTACGGAGGGTGATCACATTTGGCTCCGACTGTCACCCATGAAGGATGCGATGAGGTTCAGAAATAAGGGCAAGCATATCCCTAGATTCATTGGACCTATTCAGATCTTGAGTCGAATGGGAGAGATGGCCAATAAGTTGGCCTTTCCACCTAGCTTGTCAGTTGTGTATCCCGTGTTTTATGTCTCCATGCTTCAGAATTATGTTCTGGATGATTCCCATGTACTTTCTCTTGATTTAGTTGTTTTGGGACCAGATTTTGTTTTGAGGAAGAGCCTATAGCCATCTTGGATAGGCAGGTGCGGAAGCTTAGGATCAAGTAGATTGCTTCACTGAAGGTGCAATGGAATAACCGTTCAATTGGTGAAGTGACTTGGGATATGGAGTCGGATATGCATGCCAAATATCCTCAGTTTTTTTAGGCTTCAGGTAATTTCTCTTGCTTTATGTTCGAGTATGAACATGTTTTTAATAGTTTATACTGTAATGGCCTGGTTGTTCATTTTCTATAATTTACCATTTTGCCCCTCCCGATCTTGACCCCGAGTCTTTTATGTTTGAGTTTTAAAAGTTGGCTTCAAATTTAGAGTAAAAGTGGTGGTCTTTCTAAGTTTTAAGTTTGAAAGGTTAAGGTTGTTAAAAAGTGATTTTTTTTGTTTTCTTTAGAGTTTTGAGTGTCAGAATAAAATTTTGTTGATTCCATAAGTCCTAGAATGTGGAAATTGGTTAATGAGACGCCGATTTCAAATTCAGAGTCTTTAGGATTTGAGGTCCTAATTGGAAGTTTGTGAAATTTAAGCCTTTGGATTTACTTTGATCTACATTCGGTGTTTGAATGCTCGGATGGGAATTTCGAGAGTTCTGTTGGATTCAAGGGATGATTTTAGGCCTACATGAGGGCTTGGTTGAATTTTTAGAGGTCCCGAGCATATTTTGACCTTTTTAGGCATTATGTTCATTTCTTGCAACTTTTACGAGTTTTGGATTAAGCAAACCTCGAATTCACGTTTCAATGATTTCATTAGGTCCGGAATGTCAAGTTTGGTAAATTTACATATTTGGTTTGTATGTACAAGGTTCGTCATGAATCCCGAGGGTCCCTTTAATGAATTTGAGTTTGGTTGACTTTGCTAGTTTGGAATTCTAATGCCCAAGACTTCGCGTTCGCAGAGCTGGTGATCGCATTCGCGAAGGGCAAGGTTGGGGACCCGTGTTCACGGAGAGTCGACCGCGTTCATGGAGGGTCAATCTGTTGAACACTGCATTTGCGAGAGTGTTGTCGCATTCATGGAAGGCTTGTTCATTGAATTTCACTTCCACGGATAGGGGTCTGTGTCCCCGGAGAACCCCCGGATAAAATATCTTCTAGAAGTCGGGGTTTCAACCTCATTCCTCCATGTTTGAGTTTTGGGAGCTTAGGTGTGGCGATTCGAACAAGGTTTTTGAGAAGAAATATTTAGGTAACGATTCCTAATCTTAAATCTTCATTTACTCATTATTATTTATGAAATTAAGTGTTCAAATCAAGGTTTTGAAATGATTAATTGGGGTTTTGTTCAAGAACCCAAGAATTTAGTAAAATGGTGATGATGGACTAGTTTTTTATCCTTTTTCGAAATGATTTTCACCAATGAGTTTCAAATACCTTGGATAATATTTTCAAGTAAAGATTTTCGGATTCAAACCTCATTTTCAAAATTAAGTTTTTGAGTTTTTTTGACCCATTTCCAAAGTGTTTGATTTGGGTGTTGTTAATTACGGATTCTTATTGTAATTACTTGATTGACTTAGATTGTGTGGCTTTGGACATTGTTCGTAAAGGGAAATCTCAAGTCTTGGATTGAATTTGATTGAAATTGAGATAACTGATCTCCTAAACCTTGTAAAATTAGTAGAATCATGCATTTTCCCTTCATTTGTGTGTTGGGGAGAAATGGAAACGAGGTGTTAGGTTCAATTATTTCATTTGATTAATATTAATGAATAAAAAGGGGATTAATCAAAAGGCAATGTGTTGGTATTAATACCTTTTGAAATTGTCTTGTTGTGAACTTTATTGTGATGATTGATGAAGTGCTTTGATGGCATTATTGTGGACTTGATTAGCTTAAGTTATTGTCTCTTCCTTGTGGTGTGAAATTGATTACTTGCATTGATTTTTTAGCACCGTGATGAGACTCGTGATGGTTATTGATTTTGAGGTCATTGTCGACGAGTATATTAATGTCGAGGTCATTGTCTGCGAGTGTTATTGATATCGAGGTCATTTTCGATGAGTGTTATTGATGTCGAGGTCATTTTCGATGAGTGTTATTGATGTCGAGGTCATTTTCGGTGAATGATATTGATGCCGAGGTCATTACCGTCGAGTGTTATTGATGCCAAGATCATTGCCGGTGAGTGTTATTGATGCATGGTCATTGTCGCACGAGTTCATGAACTATGGGCGGTTCCCATGAGTTTCGATTGATATTGTGCGTGATAAGTTTGTGGATTTGTGTTTAGTGTGCTTTATGATTGTACTTTGATGAATTTGATACTTGTGATTGATCGTGACACTTGTGATTGTCTTACTTGTTACTAAAGGGTTGTTGACTTGTGACTACTGGACTATGATCATGAGAACTTGTGAATGGTGTATTATGAATTATTAGGTTGGGCTGATCTTTCTGCAGGTTGTAGTTTGAGGAGGTTCTGTTGGGATGAAAGGGGTGCTCGTTTCTAGCTAGTTTTGCTTTGCTTATCAGGTTTGCTTGTTGGGTACGTGTTGTTTGGTACTCACTCCTTGCTTCTACACTTGTGTAGGTTTCGAGCCCGATTTTGTGTGATTGCTCTTCTTTTATGCCTGAGGCTTGTTGAAGGTCTTTGAGAGACAGTTGTTTGCTATCCTAACGTACTCTATTTTTTCTTTACGTCATGCTTTGTTCTACTTAAGAATCAAAGACATTGAGACTTGTACTTATTTATTATTTTCACACTTTATGTATTAGTGGCTTGTACACTTAAACCAGGTTTTGGGGTTATATTAGAATGACTAACTTTCCACCTATTTTGTTGTTCTTGTTTTACTTTTCGTATTTCTTTCGTTTCGTTGGGTTGAGGCTGACTTGTCTTAGTGGAATAGACAAGTGTCATCACATCTATTTTTGGATCGTGATAAATTATTCTCTTATATATAAGTAGTATGTACAAAAAAGAAAAAGTTAAATATCTAAAATATCCTTATAGCAGCTAGCTAACTCCAAAAATAGATATGATAAATGTTATAAAGATTTTATTTGTTTTGTCATTATCAAAAGGAAATTACAATACCAGAAGCTTAGAAGAACATGTGAATGCTTCAAACACTAAAGTGAAATTCCAAATGTCCTTGATTTCAATGTCATTTACCGGAAGCAGACATATCGACGGTATTGTGCTTGCTTGTTGCCCAACTCTTTTTATATATGTAGTCTCTTTGTTTTTATTTACATGTCGTTTTTATTAAAAATAGATTTTCATTAATATTTGTTATTTAACAAGAATAATGCATAAATGACACTATTATTTTAATTTTATCTTTTGAAAGTTATTAGCTTTGAAAATATACATTTAACCACCATAAAAAATTAAGTAATCTGTGTTCATTGATCAAATTAGTTTATCAAAGTAAAATAATTCATGTTTATTATTTGAAAACTTGACTTTGAAAATAATACTAAATAAAGATACAACTGCACGCTAACTAGACCTTATATATCAAAAATTTACAATCGGCGCTTGCTTTGGATGAAACCTTTATTTCCAAGTACACAATTTGCTATTATAAAGCTCTGAAATTTGCTGTACTGTTGTGAGTGTGATACATAAAGAAATGTCCTCATCATGATTAATGATATATTGAATTCATGAATAACTGAATTAACAGAAGATCCAAGATACCCACAAGCAAAGTTTAATTCTATTTTTTTAAAAATTAACTTATACACACACAGAGTCTAAAAATGTGAGAAATGTCATTTATTGGGAAACGTGCAAATCTTCCTATATATATAAAATTTATTTATCAGCTACATGTTGCTGTTCGTAATGAAATCCAGATCAAAACAGGGGCGGACCCAATTAATTTATTGTGAATTCGGTAGAATTCAATAATTACGATTCAAAGTATAAATTCAACATAACTTAATAACTATGATTTAAATTGCGAATTCAATAGAATTTAATTTATCTTTTAAAAATTGAATTTATATGTATATTAAACTTCAAAAATCATAAACTTAAAATGTAGGATGGTTGTGACCATTGTATTGTATTGTGTTATATTATTAGTTTAATACAATGTTTGTTTTGATTGTTACTTAGATTGTATTGTATCGTATCGTATCGTTTAAATCTATTGTTAAGTAACGGTTAAAAGTCTCATATCATGTAACGACCGATTTGATGTGATCGTGTCGTTATTTTAATATTTTCTTCTCTTTTTGTCTTTATTTATTATTTGATAATCTTATTTTAATTGTACTCTACTTTTAATAGTAACACTACCTTGTACCCTACTTTTTTGTTGATTTATCACTCAAATTCTTGATATGTGACATTATATAATGACGAAAAATGATACAATCTATTCAAAGGAACTATGGATCAGGAATCCGACATACAAAACAAGGTATGCCAATTCATAAATATGTGTAGCTAAATCTAATATTCCTTGAAGATATTCGTTTTATTATAATCTTATTATGTTATAAACTGCTGTGATAAATCTGTTTAAGTAGATTTGCTATAAGAGTAATATGTCAAGAATAATTTAGCCCAGACTATGCCATCCTAATGTCGAAACCAGCAGGCAGAAGGCCGTTTAGGGGAGTAGACGATGTAGAGGCGTTGTTAGGGTAAATGATCATGACAATAAAATTATGGTAGTGATCCAAAAAAAACAGAATAAACATGACAGATTAATGATATAATAAGAAGATAATAAACTGAATATTGGAAAGGAATATGATTAGTACACAAATATGAAAAGATGAACACAACCTACGGATACCCCATTATAAACATAATGAATGATGAAGAAAAAATAATCAGGCTATATGCACTAAAAAATTTAGTACCAGAATTAAGAGAACTAATCTACAAAAAAGCAATACTATTAGAGATAGATGAATTAATAAACCAAAGATGGTATAATTTCGACCTATTAACCACAAGAGATATACTAGAAATAGATACACATTCCGATATAGGTTCAGACACAAATTTTTATGATATAGACTTAAATGATTAACTACGACTACCTACAATATTGGTTAGAAACAATGGAGAATATAAAGTTAACACAAATATCAATGTATATAAATCTCAATGAATATATAAAAACCCAAAATGAAGAATATTTAGAATATATGACGAATTGTATCGAAGAATTAAGAAGACTTAATAAACTAAAAATAGAAACCTATTCAAAAACTTTCTCATAAAATGATAAACCAAGAATATCTAGAACAATGGATA